>MCFE01000206.1:0-129812 GCA_002104905.1 Basidiobolus meristosporus CBS 931.73 | reverse complement strand
TTATACCTCAGACTTCACAACTGCAACAACCCACTGATTAAGGCCTGGAAGAGAACACACCACACAACACCTGGCTCCTGCTGGAGAACTATACTTGGAGATCCTGAAGTCAAGAAGTTTGCTGACTATATTCTGCAGTCAGAAAAACCCAAGCTGGCCTACCTGAAGTACTTGACAGACCTTTGGCAGCAATATCTGCAGCAGCACACTCCCTTTATGATGAATATCAATCCTTATCACATTCCCCTCATTAATGTTGTTCACAAGTCATTCTTACCTCTCTTGCTACCCCCCTTCCCACTGAACAGTGTCTTGAGCACTGAAGAACTATCATCACTTCTTATTAACTTGCCTACAAATTCCCCTCAGCTACACACTCTTGTATCAAAGCTACAACAGTAGCGCTGGCTTCTTTGTTTCAACTGAAATAAAGATTTCACCTGTTGGTGACTGTCTCCCCCCCTACCCTATCCATACACATGCCATCATTGAGAAGTACTTGGCTGCCAACAACCTCTCACTCTCAATTTCCAAGACAGTCCCAATTGGATGCACTACAACTATACAGAACACTAGCATTCTGCCACAACAAACTGCAATATATCTAGGTCTGCCGTTTTGTCAACATGGGATTGACTCAAAGCGCCACCTGAATAATAGGATCCGTCTTGCCCAACAGGCTCTCAAAAAGCTTCTGGTAGTAGTCACTCCAGACACTCCAATTCAAAAGATCCCTATACTTCTGAAGCAGTATGTACTGCTGGTACTTGAATTTGGTCTCCACATTATACCCCTTACCTCCAGAGAACTTCACCGCCTGGATAAATTTCTCCATCAGTGTATCAGATCCTTGGTACCTTATCTTCCAGTATCTCCCTATATCCATGCAACTAATGGAGCCTTTGGGTTCTACCCATACCAAATCCGAATGATCTATCTCCGGGCTTCCTTCCTAGTCAAACTTCAGAAATCACATCACCCCTCCATCAAACAATGGCTTCAATCTAACTCCTCCCTGAAATCTTCTTGCTG
Source organism: Basidiobolus meristosporus CBS 931.73 (assembly GCA_002104905.1). Taxonomy (NCBI): domain Eukaryota; kingdom Fungi; phylum Basidiobolomycota; class Basidiobolomycetes; order Basidiobolales; family Basidiobolaceae; genus Basidiobolus; species Basidiobolus meristosporus. The sequence continues at coordinate 128,780 of MCFE01000206.1, read as the reverse complement.
GCACACCCTGGTTGGCTCTGCTGTAGTAACAGAGCTTGCTTCAAAACTTCAAAAAGCTGAGAAACCAAGACTACTGGCTCAGGACCATCTAAGATCTATGTGGCAGAGCTACTTACAAGTCCACACACCTTTCCTACTACACCTAATCCCAGGCTGGGTTCCAGTCTTAGATTATATTGATCAGAAACATCTACAATTTGTACTTCCCCCAAAACCCCTGAATTTTATATTTACCCCTAATGAGCTTTACTTTATTGAAACAAACATTAGAGATGAAACAAAACATAGATTAGATTACTTATTAGAGAGGTTCTAGACCTCTTAATTGGCTTCTTTATTTGTACTTAGATTAGTTCTTAACTCAAATAAAGATTTCACCAACTTGGTGACTTTCCCTCCCCCTAAGTTCCTAATGGAGTGGTTCAAGCTCTGTGCTTGGTCCTATACTGTTTGCTATCTTCCTGAATGATTTCCCAAGACTCTCAGCTGACTGCCTGGTTACTCTCTTTGCTGATGACATCAGAATATCCTCCTCCAATGTGCAACAAGACTCCCAGACCATCCAGCAGTATCTGCAGAAGAATAATCTCCAGCTTTCCATTGCAAAGACAGTACCTTTGGGCTCTCCCATCAACTTGGAGAACTCCACTCTACCTGCTCAGGTTTCTGCTACATATCTTGGCTTTCCTTTCCTTCCTATTGGAATAGACTCTGGAGCACACCTGAAGAAGAGAATTATCCTGGCAAGACAGGCACTCCACAAGCTACTGGCTGTTACTCCTCCTACAACTTCAGCTCCCAGCTGCCTCCTTCTACTCAAGCAGTTTGTCTTCCCTGTCCTGGAATTTGGCTTACCACTTCTCTCTCTTACTTCTAGAGACTGCACTAAGCTTGACAAGTTTGCAGTATGGTGCATTACCTCCTTGGTGCCTCATTTGCCTGAATGCCCCTACAGACATGCTATTCTTGGTGCTTTTGGGTTTATGCCCTATAAGATCAGACTTCTCTACCTTAGAACCAGATTATACCTCAGACTTCACAACTGCAACAACCCACTGATTAAGGCCTGGAAGAGAACACACCACACAACACCTGGTTGTATCCAAGAGAAAGTGTAATAAAACTCTTGAATGGTTTAACTGAACCAAAGGGACAATTAAGTGCAGAATCTTAGAATTGTCAGAGAGTGGCGGAAATATTAGCAGCAAGATTCTGATCTAATATTGGTCTTGGATATAGCTGGGTTGGCTATAAAGGCAATGATATTTGTTTGCTAGGCAGGCTAGGCTTGGTGTTCTTTGGAGTGCTAGATATACTAGGCTTGGATAGAAACTAGAACGGAATTGTTGGATTCTTATTTTTGCTGAGACAGAATCTTAATTTTGTTGAGACACACACTAAACCAAAAGGTTCAGTAAACTTTATTTATACTTTTCTGATCAAGTTGAATTAGTCAGCGCCAAGGGACTGGATTGATTGAAATCAATTTGGGTGTTCATAGGTGCATAAGATAAATGAAAATTACATCATCAATCAACTGATGTCTTGGCAACTGCACAGTGGTTGGATAGATCTCAGATGACTAATCACCTGGGAAGGCTTGGCAGATAGGTTGATAACGTAATGACCATTTGAAAATAGATCAGGTGTGATAGCTAAAAATAGATTCTGAGGTGGGATAAAATAAACTGTAACTGGGATTTGTTATGTTTGGGTTAGGGAAAATCAGTTAGGGTACTAGATTTTCAAACGGAGTAAAATTGGCTAAGTTTTAAATGTTGATGCACAACATCACTTCCTTCCGGAAGAGGAGTTTTTTGATACCTTCTGGGTTCCTCTGCGGCTCCAATACTGATCAATAATGGCAACATCATCAAAGTTGGTGTAAGGTTCCCAGGTGTTGTGTTTGGCATCATAGCCTTTCCACTTGACTAAATAAAGGCAATTTGGTTCTTCTCCATCATGGTCCACAATAGCTTCAACTTCATAGGATTCCGAAGTTACTGGGTCTTGAGAAATAAGTTTGAGTGAAGAAGGTGGAAAGTTTTTGGGTAGCAGTGCTCCAGTGTTATCCTGAAGTACATAAGATCCTCCAGTAGTGCGTCTGACAACCTTGAATGGTCCTTCATACTTGGGGTCAAGCTTAGATTGCCGGATTGGATCTAGTGTCATGACATATGACCCATCTGGGAAGCTGCTGTTCCTGTGTCTTGAGGCATACGTTGAAGTCATCTTTTGCTGAGAGGCCTTACTTCTGGCACTGATAGCAGGGTAGACAATGTTGGTAAGGTACTCAAGCCGGTTCTTTAGCTTATCTGTATTCAAACTTGCTAACTCTGTATTCTGGTAGTCTCCAAAGTGGTTGTATCTTCTTCCAAACATCAAGGAAAATGGTGTTGATCCATGTAGAGCGGCAATTTTGGTGTTGATAGCATACTGTACAGTTGGAATGTACTTGTCCCAATTCTTCTTGATACCTTTGATAGATTTCCTGATGATGTTCACTGAGGTCTGAACATGTCTTTCAGCCAGTCCATTAGCTTTGGGATGATATGGAGTGATCAGACGGTGATCAATGGCGCTATTCTGGCAAAGGGCTTTGATCACGTGATTCACAAATTCTGTTCCATTATCCGATTGAATGACCTTAGGGAATCCAAAAAGGCAGAAGAGCTTGAATAGTTCTTGTGCAATAGTGGCAGCATACTTGTCTGGGATAGCTTTGAGGAAGACAAAATGTGTGCAGACATCCACAATTACAAAGAGGTAGTGATTACCATCATCACTAGTGGTGAAAGGTCCAGCTAGATCAATTGCAATATGATCCATAGGAAGGCTTGCATGGATGGGGCTCAAAGGGTGAAATCCATGGCGGCTGATATTGTAAAGTTGACATTCTCTGCACGACTTGACAAATTCTAAGCAGTCAACTTTGATATTTGGCCAGTGATATCCATCAGAGTGTAGCTTCTTCATAAGTGTGTCAGCTCCAAAGTGGCCAAGTAAATGACTCCTCTGTATCAATGTTTTCCTTTGTTCTTCAGGTGGGATTTTCCAAGTTGCTGAATCCAGTTGAGGAATTATTTTGGAAGTTGTAGAGAGTTTACTGATTACATCAGTAATCACATGTCCCTCCCAAGGTGAAGTTGGAAAAAGTCTTGACAGGTGGTCAGGAAGGATGTTGAGAATTCCTGGGCGATGAATAACTGTATATTCATAATCAAGTAGAGTATCAAGCCAGTTGGTAAGCATTGGAGTCAGAGTCTTCTGAGTGTGGATATAGACAAGGGCTCGGTGGTCAGTGTACAAGGTAAAAGGATTACCCCATAGATACTGATGAAACTTCTTCAAGGCAAAGACTATGGCAAGTAGCTCCTTCTTGGTAGCAGAGTAGTTTCTCTCAGCAGGTTGTAGGGACCTGCTTGGAAAGAGATCCAGTGAGGTGGATTTTGGTCTTCATCTTGATAGAGGACTGCCCCTAACCCAACATTAGATGCATCTGTAGCAACAACAAAGGGCTTAGTAAAGTCTGGGTAGGATAAGGTGGGTGCTTGTGGAAGCAGTTGGCAGAGTGACTCAAAGGCTTGGTCATGAGTCTTGTTCCAGGCTGAGGTGAGATCAGGGCTATGGCGTAATGCATCTAAAGGGGCACTCAATGAGGACATGAGTGGTATGTGTTCCCTGAAATAGTTGAATACTCCAAGATAATGTTGAAGTTGCTTGGCGCTAGTGGGTTTTGGCCATTCTGGGATATTGACCAGTTTGAAAGGATCTAATTGGTGGCCAGCTGGTGTGACTATAAATCCAAGTAGATTGATTTTGAGGCGGGCAAAACTGCACTTTTCAGCATTGAGAATCAGTCCAGCAGTTGTCAGTCTGTTGATTACATCAGTGACATGGGTTGCATGATCATCACGGTTAGTGGAGAATATGATGACATCATCAACAAATACCAATGCGTATGGTGCATTCTTGAGTATTATAGTCATGACTCTCTGAAACTTGCTGGTAAGTGTCTTTAGGCCAAAGGGAGCTCCCTGAAACATCCATTGCATATTATTCCAAGTAAAGGCAGTCTTATGCTGATGATCAGGATGGATCTGGAATCGGTGATATGCATCCTTCAAGTCCAACTTGGAGAATACTTTTGCTCCTGATAGTGCGGAAAAGATATCTTGGATTCTTGGAATTGGAAACTTGTCATCTTGGAGAAGCTTGTTCAGAGGTCTGGGGTCCAAACAGGGTCTCTTCAGGGTTAGATTTCCATCAGCATCTTTCTTTGGTGCAAGCGTCAAAGGGCTGTTGAATGTTGTGTTGACAGGGGCTTGAGTGATAATCCATTGTCAGCCCATTTTTGGACTATCTCATCAACTAAGTGTTGACATGAATGCGGAATTGGGTATTGCCTCCTCCATGTTGACTCACCAGGTGGGGTCTCTAGTGTAACAATGGACTCTGGGATGGTGCAGAAGCTGTTCCTTGGAATGGCCTGATTTCTCTCTATGGCCGGCTGAATATCTAATTTGACTGATTGAGAATATTCTTGAAAAGTTGGGGTTAACTCTTCTTCTTCCGGTTGGGATGAGATAATCTCTGGGATTTGATCCATTATGAGCGGCTGAGATTTAGTGATTCCTGGATAGGAAACCGGTAGTCCGCCTATGTGAAAGCCAAGTTTGGTGAAGGTGTCCAGACCAATGACTACCTGAGGTCCATCTGGTATGTCAATCACTTCCATCTGATGGATTATGGTTACTGAGCCACAATGTATGTTGATTGGGTTGGTAATGCCAATTCTTGGGGCTGAGAGATCCTTAGCTGCAAGAATGATTTTTCCTGGTCGTTTTTCTATCTCCAAATTGAGTTCTCTGACTACATTGGGTGATACAATAGAGTTGGATGATCCAGTATCCAGTAGTGCTACGTATGATTGGCCATTGAGGGTGAGTGGCACTTCTATGGCTTTGAGCTGTGTGATTGGTTGCTTCTTTTCTTGGACAGTTGCAATTTTAGCCGGAAACTCAAAGAGGTTGTGATAATCTTGAACTGTAAGTTCTTCATATGCTTCTTCATACCCCATTGTATCATTGGCTGAATGATCATCAAGGATCTGGGTAATTTTGGCTGATGGTGTGGAGTTCTTCTCAGGACAGGCAGGTGATCTATGTCCCCTATTTCCACATTTAAAGCACTTGTCATCAGCATATGGATTATCAGTTTTGGTGTTTTGCTGCTTTTCTGCGGTGTTTCCTGACTTGTTTGACTGCTTGGTGATGCCTTTGCATTCACTGGTAGAATGATAGCATTTTCCATGAAGCTCACAGTGCTTAGTAGCGGTTGACTGCTTCTTGGTCACATGACTGGTCTCTTTTCCGGCTGTTGTGGGGTATTGGGTTGAGCTGCCTGAAGTCTGGCTAACAGCTGCAGTCAAGGTGATTGCCAGTGTACATATCTCTGAGATCTGGTCATAGGTACGTGCAGGGTTGCATGCTTTGACAATAGCAATATTGCTCTGTAGCTGGTGTGAAAAGTTTGAAAGAAAATGAGCAGTAAGCGATGGATTATCATCACTAACTCCAGCTAATCTCATTTGTCTTTGGAATCTATCACAGAAGTGTTGCACAGATTCACCTTTTTGCATTTTAGTTTTCCATAAGTCGCAGTTCAGATGTGCTTTCTTGAGAGGATCTTCAAAATGGCTGCAAAAGAGGTTTTGGGCAATTTTCCACGTACTATTGGAAGGAATGTTCACTTCAACCCAGTCAGCATCTTGCATTGTGAGACAGAGAGGCAGAAGTCTAGCCCAGTTGGTGTCAGGGTCTAGCTGGTGTGCAGCTAAGACGTGACTAAACTTGTAAAGAAACTCAGTTGGATTCTTGATGGCATTGGTGCCTTCAGCATAAACAGGCAAGGATCTTGGGACAACCACCGGGGCAGGTCTAGAAGGAGATGTAGATCTGGAGGATTCAAAGGCATGACTTCTTGGTGGCTGATGCAGAGCAAGGCTTGGTGGATTTTCAATGCTGTCAATTACTATGGCAATATTCTCCAGTGCTTCCTTAATTATTCCAATTTCATCTTGGTAACCGGATATAACTTCAAGGAGTTCATCTCTACGGTGATTATCGGATCTTGTTTTGGCAAGCTTTGAGTGCTCAATCATCATGGTATTTCTTTCAAGCATGATGTTTTCAAGCTGTTCAGTAAGTTCTTCCTGATTTCTTCTGGCTTCTTCCAACATGGAAAGGTTTGGATTGCTTGCTGCTGAGGACATCTTCTAATTGGCTGAATGTAATGGAATTCAACGAAAAAAATGTTGTATCCAAGAGAAAGTGTAATAAAACTCTTGAATGGTTTAACTGAACCAAAGGGACAATTAAGTGCAGAATCTTAGAATTGTCAGAGAGTGGCGGAAATATTAGCAGCAAGATTCTGATCTAATATTGGTCTTGGATATAGCTGGGTTGGCTATAAAGGCAATGATATTTGTTTGCTAGGCAGGCTAGGCTTGGTGTTCTTTGGAGTGCTAGATATACTAGGCTTGGATAGAAACTAGAACGGAATTGTTGGATTCTTATTTTTGCTGAGACAGAATCTTAATTTCGTTGAGACACACACTAAACCAAAAGGTTCAGTAAACTTTATTTATACTTTTCTGATCAAGTTGAATTAGTCAGCGCCAAGGGACTGGATTGATTGAAATCAATTTGGGTGTTCATAGGTGCATAAGATAAATGAAAATTACATCATCAATCAACTGATGTCTTGGCAACTGCACAGTGGTTGGATAGATCTCAGATGACTAATCACCTGGGAAGGCTTGGCAGATAGGTTGATAACGTAATGACCATTTGAAAATAGATCAGGTGTGATAGCTAAAAATAGATTCTGAGGTGGGATAAAATAAACTGTAACTGGGATTTGTTATGTTTGGGTTAGGGAAAATCAGTTAGGGTACTAGATTTTCAAACGGAGTAAAATTGGCTAAGTTTTAAATGTTGATGCACAACACCTGGCTCCTGCTGGAGAACTATACTTGGAGATCCTGAAGTCAAGAAGTTTGCACACTATATTCTGCAGTCAAAAAACCCAAGCTGGCCTACCTGAAGTACTTGACAGACCTTTGGCAGCAATATCTGCAGCAGCACACTCCCTTTATGATGAATATCAACCTTATCACATTCCCCTCATTAATGTTGTTCACAAGTCATTCTTACCTCTCTTGCTACCCCCCTTCCCACTGAACAGTGTCTTGAGCACTGAAGAACTATCATCACTTCTTATTAACTTACCTACAAATTCCCCTCAGCTACACACTCTTGTATCGAAGCTACAACAGTAGCGCTGGCTTCTTTGTTTCAACTGAAATAAAGATTTCACCTGTTGGTGACTGTCTCCCCCCCCTAAGTTGCTCACTATATTCTGCAGTCAGAAAAACCCAAGCTGGCCTACCTGAAGTACTTGACAGACCTTTGGCAGCAATATCTGCAGCAGCACACTCCCTTTATGATGAATATCAATCCTTATCACATTCCCCTCATTAATGTTGTTCACAAGTCATTCTTACCTCTCTTGCTACCCCCCTTCCCACTGAACAGTGTCTTGAGCACTGAAGAACTATCATCACTTCTTATTAACTTACCTACAAATTCCCCTCAGCTACACACTCTTGTATCAAAGCTACAACAGTAGCGCTGGCTTCTTTGTTTCAACTGAAATAAAGATTTCACCTGTTGGTGACTGTCTCCCCCTAACCCTAAAGATTTCACCCTGTGGTGATTATCATCCCCCCCTAACCAAGAACACTTAGCCTTGTGGTTATCCCTAACCCTTCCATACCCATGGTTGTGGGTTCAAATCCTGGATCCAGCAAAATTTGATTAATAAATTGATGTGTGCTCATTGGGAGATGGCTTGATCAACCATCGGGCAAAGTAAAGGCTCTGATTGGCTGAAATCCTTGAAATGCTAATTGGTCAGATTTGCCTAGTAAATTTGGCCAGTGATCGCCCAGAAATTCATCTCAGTTCCCCTAGTCTACTGGCCATTCCGGCCACAATTCAGCTACCGCAAACCAGTATAACTTAGCTCAGATATATTTGGATTCTCACTTCTCAGGCCTGGCTTTCCAGGAAACCTCTCTCAGACCTAGCTAACTAGGAAATATAGTACCACTCAGCTTCTCAACTCTCAGACCTGGCTTACCAGGAAGATATCTCTCAGACCTAGCTTTCTAGGAATTAGTTCAGATTAACTTGGCTTCTTTAGATACTTGTCATAAGTAAATAAAGATTTCACCACTTGGTGACTTTCCTCCCCCCTAACCCTAACTTCAGCTCCCAGCTGCCTCCTTCTACTCAAGCAGTTTGTCTTCCCTGTCCTGGAATTTGGCTTACCACTTCTCTCTCTTACTTCTAGAGACTGCACTAAGCTTGACAAGTTTCCAGTATGGTGCATTACCTCCTTGGTGCCTCATTTGCCTGAATGCCCCTACAGACATGCTATTCTTGGTGCTTTTGGGTTTATGCCCTACAAGATCAAACTACTCTACCTTAGAACCAGATAATATCTCAGACTTCACCACTGCAACAACCCACTGATTAAGGCCTGGAAGAGAACACACCACACAACACCTGGCTCCTGCTGGAGAACTATACTTGGAGATCCTGAAGTCAAGAAGCTTGCTCTTTATATTCTGCAGTCAGAAAAACCCAAGCTGGCTTACCTGAAGTACTTAACAGACCTTTGGCAGCAATATCTGCAGCAGCACACCCCCTATAAGATGAATATCAATCCTTATCACATTCCCTTCATTAATGTTGTTCAGAAGTCATTCTTACCTCTCTTGCTACCCCCCTTCCCACTGAACAGTGTCTTGAGCACTGAAGAACCATCATCACTCCTTTTAACTTACCTATAAACTCCCCTCAGCTACACACTCTTGTATCAAAGCTACAACAGTAGCACTGGCTTCTTTGTTTCAACTGAAATAAAGATTTCACCTGTTGGTGACTGTCTCCCCCGTAAGGTCTGCACATTATCCCCCTAACCTCCAGAGAACTTCACCACCTGGATAAATTTCTCCATTGGTGTATTAGATCTTTAGTACCTTATCTTCCAGTATCTCCCTATATCCATGCAACTAATGGAGTCTTTGGGTTCTACCCATACCAAATCTGTATGGTCTATCTCTGTGCTTCCTTCCTATTGAAACTTCAGAAATCACATAACCCCTCCATTAAACAATGGCTTCAATCTAACTTGTCCCTGAAATCTTCTTGCTGGCACACCCTGGTTGGCTCTGATATAGTAACAGAGCTTGCTTCAAAACTTCAAAAAGCTGAGAAACCAAGACTACTGGCACAGGACCATCTAAGATCCATGTGGCAGAGCTACTTACTAGTCCACTCACCTTTCCTACTACACCTAATCCCAGGCTGGATTCCAGTCTTGGATTATATTGATCAGAAACATCTACAATTTGTACTTCCCCCAAAACCCTTGAATTTTTTATTTACCCCTGATGAGCTTTACTCTATAGAAGCTGTTGTAAGAGTCTTGGAGATATTGGAAGTGAATGGGAGAACAAGTAGATTATGTGGTTTTCACTTAATGATTTATTGAATGTAAAAGTGGTAATTATACTTTTACCTAGTCTTGGCATTACAAACATGTAGAATAGGTTAAGGAAGGTCCCAAGAACATGTGTGCAAGGTTTGGGGCTGTTTGGACAACTTTGAGAATTTTCATGCTCAGGGTACCTGGTTTTTTGGTAAAAATACTCTAAGTAAATCCCAACAAGGAATTTGGTCAGTATTCTCTAGGATTTAAGGGTAATGATCTAAGTGACTAAGTTAGGTGAATATTTAGGTGGAATTACAAATTTTTACAACACTCCCACTCAGCTACATGTTCATACTGACTAGTCCTAATTTTGACCTAAGATATTCAAACTTGTCTCTAGCTAATGGTTTGGTAAATATGTCTGCAATCATTTCATCTGTAGGACAGTAAACTAAGCTAACTAAGTTATTCTCTATAACTTCATGTATGAAATGATGTCTAATATCTATGTGCTTGGTTCTAGCATGAAAAGTTGGATTTCTACCTAATTGTATACATCCTTGATTATCTTGAAATAAAGTAATAAGCATTTTTTGACATAGGCATAAATCTGTAACAGGCTTTCTTAACCACATTGCTTCTTTTGTAGCTTCACAGGCTGCCATATACTCTGCCTCTGTGGTGGAAAGTGCTACGGTTGGTTGCTTTCTTGAATTCCATGAAATTGCTCCTTTATAGTAAAGAAAGGTGTATCCTGTGGTGGATCTTCTGTCTTCTAGATTTTGTCCCCAATCAGCATCAGAGTATCCCACAAGATCCTGTTCTGAATCATTATAAGTGAATCTTAAGCAGATATCAGCAGTTCCTTTTAGGTATCTAAAAATCCGCTTAACTGCTGCAATATCATCAGATCCATAGTTCTGATTATGTTGGCTGACAACTCCCACTGAATATGAGATATCTGGACGTGTTCCAAGCATGATATACATCAGACTGCCAATCATAGATTGATAAGGAAAGTCAGGGCTTTCAGATGGCACCAAGCTCTCTTGATTTGGCTGAGTTTTGACCAAGTTAAGGTGTGTCTCCATTGGGGTAGCTGCCGGTTTACAGTCTTCCATTTTGTACTTCTTTAGTATATCTTGAATATACTTGGATTGGCTTAGGGTAATAGTCTGGGTACTTCTGTCTATGGAGAACTTAATCCCTAAGTAGTAACTAAGTTCTCCTAGATTGGACATCTTGAACTCCTTAGATAGGCTGGATATAGTCTCTTCCAATGTTTCTAGGTTATTGGCGGCTATAATAAGATCATCCACATATAGAGCTAATAGAACTGGATTTGCTCTATCTGGCTTATAGTATATACTATAATCAGCATTACTTCTTTTCAAACTCAAAGATTCCAAGTAAGAATCTATCTTGCAATTCCAGGCTCTTGGTGATTGTTTGAGACCATATAGTGACTTTTTAAGCTTGCAGACCAAATTGGGGTTATCTTGGTCAGCAAACCCATCAGGCTGGTCCATATACATGTCCTCATCAAGTTGTTCATTCAAAAATGCGGTTTTTACATCCATTTGGTGAATAAAAAACTTATATTTTGCTGCATTAGCCAATATTAATCTGATGGAATTAAACTTGGCTACTGGTGCAAAGGTCTCAGTGTAGTCAAGTCCTTTTGTTTGAGAGTATCCTTTGGCTACAAGTCTTGCTTTGCATCTTTCAATAGTACCATCAGCCTTGTATTTTGTCTTGAAGACCCATCTGCATCCAATTGATTTTTGTTTGATTGGTTATTTGACCAAGTCCCAAGTTTGATTTTCCATTAGGGCCTGATATTCCTCAGTCATTGCAGATCTCCAAAACTTTGTCTGAGGGCTATTTAGGGCCTCTTTAACAGTCTGGGGCTCATCAATATGGACTGAATAGGCATAGGCTAAGTTTGTACTCTCAATGATATAGTAATTTGGGCTATTTCTTGTCTGTTTGGATCTCCGGGCATTTGATACTGGAATGATCACTTCTGGGATATTCCTGGGCACTGATTCTGGCTGAACCATGGTTGTAGAGTCCTCTGGAGTGAAAAAATTTTCATTGTTTTGCTCTGATTCAATCCTGACAATTGGTGGACTTGAGATCAAATTTTCATCATCATCTGATGTCATTTTTTGTGAAAATTTTGAATTTTCATCAAACAACACATCCCTGGACTTGACAAGCTTCTTTGCTTTGGTATTGTAGAGTCTGTATGCCATACTCTCATTGCAGTATCCCAAAAATATGCATTTTACACTTTTTGGCTCAAATTTTGACTGATTTCTGGCCAGTTTTTTGACATATGCTGTACACCCAAATATTCTTAGATGTTCTGCACTTGGTCTGTATCCATACCATGCTTCAAATGGAGTAGAATCACAAAGTATTCTGTTATAACTCCTATTTTTAAGGTATACAGCAGTGGCAACTGATTGCGCCTAATAATCATAGGGTAATTTTTGATCATGGATCATAGATCTGGCCATATCAGTTATTGATCTGTTAGCTTGTTCTGCTACTCTATTTTGCTGTGGGGAGTATGGTACAGTAGTCTCTTGCTTTATCCCATGAATTTTGCAGAAGTGGATGAAGAGTTTTGAGGTATATTCTCCACCATTGTTAGAACGTATTTTCTTGATTTTTTCACCAGTTTCTCTCTCCACTATGGCTCTAAACTCCCTGAACTTAGACAGAGCTTCTTCCTTTCTCTCCATGAAGTAGACCCATGTGTATCTTGTATAATCATCAATAAAAGTGATTAAATACTTCATCCAGCCTAAGGATAAATTTTGCATAGGTCCATGCAGATCTGAGTGAATTGAATCTAATTTTTTCTTAGTTTTGATTAACCCAGAGCTCTTGAATGGTAGTCTGACTTGTTTCCCATATATGCAGGCATCACAGTGCTCCAAATTAGCTGGGGTATCAATTTTCACTCCAGAAATTAGCTGATCTTTGATCATTTTACGCAAATAATCAAAATTGATGTGTCCAAATCTCCTGTGCCATAGCATTGGTGTTTCTTCATTTAAGTTACTTATATTGGCTTCCAAATATGATGGAATATAAGTCAACTTGTATAGATTCTGATCTCTGATGCCCAAAGCAATATGGGCACCATTTTGATCAGTGATCCTGCATCCAGAATTGCCAAAACTGAAACTGAGTCCTTCTGCTGTGGCCTTGCTTACAGAGAGTAGGTTCTTGGCTATTTCTGGTACATAGAATACTTCTTTAAAGGTCGGTGTATGGCTTCCTTCACTGCTTCTAAGGTTTACTTGGATAGTTCCTTCTCCCACTGCATCAAGTGTTCTATTGTCACGCATGAAAACCTACTTAATTGGAAATTCTTGATATTTGGTAAAAAGTTCATTTTGGTGTGTAAAGTGTTGAGAAGCTCCAGAGTCAATATACCACGTCTGAGAATCCTTGTTTGTGGTCATATTTAGTGCAGATATGAATAGTCTATCTTCAGTTGTTGCAGCATTTCCATATTCAGGCTTCTTTTGCTGATTATATTTCTTTTTGAGACACCAGTCTGATGTGTGTCCTTTCCTTTTGCAGTAGTTACAAAACAGGTTGCTGTTGCCTTTGTAGGGTCTTGGGTATCTCCTTTGTTGGTTATCATTGCTTATTAAAGCATTTTCTTCTTCCTTCTTATTGGCGCTTGATTTTCTTAATTCTTCATCCAGGAGCCTTCCATATACGTAATTTAAGGTCAAATCTTCAGTTCTGGACTCTACGGCTGATACAAGGCCTTGAAACTTGTCTGTCAGGCTATTCAGGATGGTAACTATCACATCCTCATCAGTAGTTGGTACACCCACAGATTCCATCTCATCTACCAGCAGGGTAATTCTGTTTATTAGATTTTTCATTTCTTCTCCTGGTAGCATCTTTGTAGTAAAGAATTTTTGTCTCAGATACATTTTCTTAGCAGCTGAACATGACTGGTAGGTGTCTTCTAATGCTTTCAAGGCATTCTTTGCCGTTTTTGCTCTTGAGCATTGAATTAGCAATTTGCCCTTAACATCAAGGCAAATGCAGTTAAAGGTGTTGTAAGAGTCTTGGAGATATTGGAAGTGATTGGGAGAACAAGTAGATTATGTGGTTTTCACTTAATGATTAATTGAATGTAAAAGTAGTATTTATACTTTTACCTGGTCTTGGCATTACAAACATGTAGAATTGGTTAAGGAAGGTCCCAAGAACATGTGTGCAAGATTTGGGGCTGTTTGGACAACTTTGAGAATTTTCATGTTCAGGGTACCTGGTATTTTGGTGAAAATACTCTAAGTAAATCCCAACAAGGAATTTGGTCAGTATTCTCTAGCATTTAAGGGTAATGATCTAAGTGACTAAGTTAGGTGAATATTTAGGTGGAATTATGAACTTTTACAACAAAAGGCACTTTGTTCTTTCTTCTGGTACTTTAAGGCTTCCTCTCCCACATTTTTAGGAGGGCATTCTTCTCCCATGACAATATCCCAAAGGCCTCTTTCTTGTAGCAGCATCTTCATCTTCACCTTCCACATATGGTAGTTAGATCCATCCAACTTTTCAGCAGAGGGAAAAATTCCAGTAAGAGCAGTAGTAGACATTGCAGAGAGTGACAGCTTGGGGCTCATAACCTGTTTTAAGAGTCTTGGAGATATTGGAAGTGATTGGGAGAACAAGTAGATTATGTGGTTTTCACTTAATGATTTATTGAATGTAAAAGTAGTAATTATACTTTTACCTAGTCTTGGCATTACAAGCACGTAGAATAGGCTAAGGAAGGTCCCAAGAACATGTGTGCAAGGTTTGGGGCTGTTTGGACAACTTTGAGAATTTTCATGTTCAGGGTACCTGGTATTTTGGTGAAAATACTCTAAGTAAATCCCAACAAGGAATTTGGTCAGTATTCTCTAGGATTTAAGGGTAATGATCTAAGTGACTAAGTTAGGTGAATATTTAGGTGGAATTACGAATTTTTACAACAGAAACAAACATTAGAGATGAAACAAAATGTAAATTAGATTACTTGTTAGAAAGGCTCCAGACCTCTTAATTGGCTTCTTTATTTGTAGTTAGATTAGTTCTTGACTCAAATAATGATTTCACCAAGTTGGTGACTTTCCCTCTCCCTACCTAAATATTTACCTAACTTGGTCACTGAGATCATTACCTTCAAATCCTAGACAATACCGACCAAATTCCTTGTTGGGATTTACTGAGAATATTTACCCAGAACATGAAAATTAGATAAATTGTCCAAACAGCCCCAGACTTTGTGCACATGTTCTTGGGACCTTCCTTAACCTATTCTACTTGTTTGTTATGCCAAGACCATGTAAAAGTATAAATACTACTTTACATTCAATAAATCATTAAGCAGATGCTACATAATCTGCTTGCTCTCCAAATCACTTCCAAGAATTCCAAGACTGCTACAACACCCTCAAACACCATACTCCAATCTTTACTTGACTAACTGAGTTGTAATTGCTGGTAAGCCACTACTTCCTCTAGTTATTCCTGCAGTACCACTTAACTGTGCTTTTACTCCTCTTAAACTTGGAGACCTTTCTTATAAGCTTCTGCAAAATGACCCTTCCCTGTATCCACTTGTGAAAAGCTATCCATGTAGCACTTGGCTTCTATATTTTAAGGTATTGGAATAAGGATTTCACCTGTTGGTGATAGCCACCCCCTAAGAAATGTTTAAACCTAAACATTGGTAATTGCCCCTTTGCTGCATAGAGGTTGGTATAGTCTAAAAGCTCATTAGATATGAGTATACCTTATTACTGAATTATAAATTGAAGAAGTGAATTAATCCGGTGACTATTCAGCTACCTGACACTTTGGATAACCGTAATCTAGCACATCCATTTTCCCGTAAAGATGGTCTGTTTTCTTGTTTTAAAGTCATATAGTTTAAGCATACTAATTTCCCAGCAAAAGATTAGCCCAAGACCTCTTGAATAGACCACCAATTGGAGCAAATCAACTTTATCAGGGATTAGTTTCACTTATTATTACAACCAAGTCCGGAAGTACCAAATATATATAGCTTTGATGAGTTGGGTGAGCAAGCAATAAGCAAGTAGTGCCGAAAACAAGTAAGGATAGTACATTCCTGGCAGCGTTACCATGGAAAGTGCCTCTTTCAGGGGAGTAAATGGAATAATGAACCCAATGACCATAACAGCAAATGTGGATAAAAGTAGTGGGAGTGAGGCACGACTCTGAATGAATGGAATCAGCGGAGTTCGAATCATGTGTACAATCAGGGTCTGCGTGAGTAGGCCTATCACAAACCAACCAGATTGGAAGAGGGCTTGATCATCCGGGGTGGTGCAACCAAAATAAAACCACATGTAAATGAAGGTTGTAACATCAAAGATCGATGAAATAGGCCCAATGAAGACCATGAACCGAATAATCCCTTTGGCTGACCATGATTTCGGAGTGTTCAAGAAATCCTGATCCATCCTGTCCCATGGGATAGCAATCTGGGAGATATCATAGAGTAGGTTTTGCACTAGCACCTGGATCGGAAGCATTGGTAGAAATGGAAGCCAGATAGATGCCACCAACATGCTGAACACGTTGCCAAAGTTCGATGAAATAGCCATCTTGATGTACTTGATAGTGTTCCCGTAAGTGATACGTCCTCGGATTACTCCGTCAACCAAGACCATCAAATTCTTCTCCAACAAAATGATATCTGCGGATTCCTTTGCAATGTCGGTTCCGGTATCAACCGATATCCCACAATCACTCTCCCTCAAAGCAGGTGCATCGTTGATACCATCACCCAGGAACCCCACAACATGACCTTTCTTCTTTAGCGCTCGGATTACCTGAGCCTTCTGAATCGGTGTGAGCTTTGCGAAAATTGTTCCCTCTTCTACAATTTCGGTGAAACGTTCCTCGCTGACATCCTCAAGATCAGTCGTGGTCACAATAGAGTTGACTGGAAGTTGAATCTCTTGGCAAACCTTGCGGCAAACGGCAGCGGCATCCCCCGTCAAAACTTTAATTGTCACCCCATAATCACGCAGCTCGCGGATCGCAACGGCAGTGCTTGGCTTGGGCGGATCGAGGAAGGCAATATATCCTGCAAATACCATCTTTGTTTCTTGGGCAGTAGTGAGGTCCTTATAATCCCTGTCCAGAACACGGTAGGCAACGGCTATCACACGAAGACCATCATCGTTCAGCTCATGATTCAAAGCCTGCAACTCGCTCCGATGGTCGTCAGTGAGGTCAATGATGCTATCCGTGGGTAAAGCGATACCACCTCTTGCTTCGTCAGAGTTGGTTTGGCTCCCCACAAAGATCCGGGAGCATGAAGCCAGCATCTCATCAACTGCACCTTTCGTAATCAACAGATGATCCATGTTGGACCGGTCTCTAATCACTACGGACATCTTGCGTCGAACGAAATCGAACGGAATCTCATCCACTTTGGAATACTCGCCCAATGAGAGACTAGGCTTCTTATTGTAGTATTCGATGACGGCAAAATCCAACAAGTTCTTCAGGCCGGTTTGGAAGTTTGAATTGAGGAATGCGAGTTCCAGAGGGAAAAGTGAGGGTTGGCCACTGCTATTTAGATGCTTCACAAGCGAGACCTTGTCCTCCGTCAATGTGCCAGTTTTATCAGTACAAAGCACATCAATGCTGCCCATATTGACAATGGAATCCAACTTCTTGACTATGCACTTCTTCTTCGACAGAACTAATGCTCCTCGGGCCAGGTTTGCATTGACAATCATTGGTAGCATTTCTGGTGTCAGTCCAACTGCAACTGATGCAGCAAAGAGGGCTGCTTGCAACCAATCATGGCTAGTAATCCCTGATATGACAAAGACCAATGGTAGCATAATGAGCATGATCCCAATAAACAGGTAACTGATCCTTCGAATCCCTTTCTGAAAGGCATTAATTGGACGCTGTGCAATCAACTGCTTCGCCATTGCTCCAAACACCGTGTTGGTCCCAATGGTTTTCACTATGCCAGTGGCAGTTCCACTGACCACACTGGTCCCCATGAAACACATATCGGGCCGTGACAAGCCATAGATATCTTCGCCAGAGTCAGTAGGGGTGCTCGGGTTTGTTGGGAGGATAAAGCCGGATGAGGATTTCTCTACTGGCATTGCCTCTCCAGTCAACGATGCTTGCGAGATGAAAAGATCCTTGGATAAGATCAACTGCAAATCAGCCGGGACCAGGTCACCAGCCCTTAACTTGATGCAATCTCCAGGAACAATATCCTCAAACGGGATTTCGTACTCAGCAACCTCACCGCGCTCAATTTTGAGTAAGTCTTCATGTAGAGGATCTCTTGTATCGGGGGCGGCATATTTGCGGATAACGGTACATTTGTTATTCACCAACTCCTTCAAACTCTGAGCAGCCACCTCCGACTTGAATTCCTGGACAGAGCGAAGGATAACGCTCAATGCAACCATCACAATCATGATGATTGTGGTATCGATCTCTCCAGTAGCCCCGGAGAAAATGGCCAGGATGGCCAGAAGAATATTGAAAGGGTGTATCAAGGCATGAAAGACTATAGCGTACCATCGAACTGGCTTTTTTTCCGCCACAGTATTTTTCCCATATTTCGTCTGCAGAAACTCAATGTCACTCCATGCAAGTGGCTGAACAGAGTAACAAGCAAGCTCCCCCAGGATGGAGTCGGCCATAGCGTAGCCTTCGGGGACAAGGATGATGTCATTCTTAGACTTGGAAGACATTTTTCATAGTTTCGGTATGCGGTTGAATTAGCCAGAAGTGGTTTCACCAGAACAGTTATCGCTTGGTAGGGTTGAGAATACTTGAGGGGAATAGACTTTTTCCATTAGTATGAGGAGCCTCTCACTGCATCACCTCATATTTATACCTTTCTCCAATGTTTATCGACGTGAGCTTTAACTTCAGATAGGATCCATGGATTCCCATACTATCGACATCGAGCTATTTCAGGTAAGGCAGGCACTACTCCTATTCCGTAGTATTTGTGACAGAAATTCCTTTGTACTCAGTGACAGATCAATAGAATTGGCTTTCTCTTCAAGCCAATCACATCCTCTTAACTCTTCAGTGCGTAGAGCTGCTATATTGTTTTTCCGCTCTTCAAACTCTAATATCTCAGAAACTTATCAGTTCATCTATGAGATTTGGTTTGTTCGTATTGAAATAATCATGCCGCTGTCATGTTAGTACTCCGCTTTCTTTATTAGGTAGACTACTTACGATTTCAACCCTCTTCAGACACGTTTGTCATAAAAATTACAACCAGTGATGATAAGTCACACTACAAGGTCGTATGCTCTACTCTTAGTACCTGATATCATCCAAAAGATGGATTCTCTAGTGTACCTTACTGACAAGTAATACTTTGCTGTGGCCAGGTACCAGCGCCCTGGAGAGCCACGGCTTTAATCGCTTGCTAAGTAAACTTTTTACGCACACTAACGATGAAAATGGTAGAAATGGTATTCTGCTGGTAGGTAGGGCCATGTAGATTGTCATGCGGGTATATAAAGTCCCATGGTAATCGGACCAGTATGGCATTGCCCAATTCCATTTCTGGAAAGGATGACAAGGATGCTGGTGTTTCTTCCTCCCAGAATGACCGAATCGCCTGGGACACTTCTATTAATATCTTTGGAAAATTAGGTTCGAAATAGCATGACTCATGGATAATTAATGGTAGTCTCCTTTCGAAAAGACTTGCTACTATTTGCTCTCTTGGTTGAACAGTGAATCTAGTACTCTGGGATTGACTCAATTGGTTGGATATCAGAGATATGGGCAACTAAGTCATAGCAGGAATACTAAGCCAAATATGCTGAATGTGCTGAGAAAAGAGCATCTATGAGCATTGCTTCTTTTCGATCAATATTACAAACAACGGGTAAGTTGCTTCTGTACTTTCGATATACTCTACTGTTTTTCTATACCTCATTTACCAGGCCGCCCTGAACTTCAACATAATAAAAAAGGGGGCCATGG
The DNA here is from genome assembly GCA_002104905.1 of Basidiobolus meristosporus CBS 931.73. Taxonomy (NCBI): domain Eukaryota; kingdom Fungi; phylum Basidiobolomycota; class Basidiobolomycetes; order Basidiobolales; family Basidiobolaceae; genus Basidiobolus; species Basidiobolus meristosporus. Next base: position 109,163 of record MCFE01000206.1, on the reverse strand, counting down.
TGTGTGGTGCGAACAATGGATAATACGTCAAGTCATTGAATGTATCATCAGAAAAGGCTCTTATCATTTGTTACACTATGGTGTTTTCTGCAAAATATTTGTAACTAGATTAGGCTTCTGAACCTTTATATAAAATAACTTTGAGGGCTAAATATCACATGGCTATAGGAATCGTATGAGTAATTGAACCCTAGGCATTAGGAAAAGTGCGCCAATGTTTACCCTCAGGGGATGTTGGTGTAAACGAGTTTTCATTCCCTCTTGAAATTTAAGATCACCACAAAGGTGGCCTCGCTCTTTATAGTGAGCCACATGAACGATTGTTGGAATTAAACAAGCACAAATGCAACTCTAAAATTACCCTAAGATTCAAAGATTTTTATTGGATAGCTGTTGACTCGATATTAAAATCCAACTACGGATGAGTTTAGAGTGCACAACATGATGATTAGCCACGCTTAGAAAATATTTGTTTCGAATTGTTGCATGAAATTGACAAAACTTTGTTACATCACCCATTGATCCGTCTTCTGGAAGGCCTGGGAATATCTTCAAGGTGTAAATATTTCTTCTACCTAATTAATCAACAAATAGAGCCTGCAAGACCAGAAAACTGATATTTAGTATTCAGTAGCCTTCACTCGAATTTCTATTTTAATTAATCAACTCACAGAACTCTAGCACTTTGGTTTTTTTAAGAGCAGGCTAAGCTACCAATCCCTGTGAAAAAAACTTGGATCTCACATGGTATTCTGCTGATATTTTTCAGTCAAATTTTCAAGTGTATCTCCAGAGCCAGTGAGCTGGCCATTACCATCTTTGGTATGAGGATTACTGGGACACAATACTTTCTAGGACATATGTCTACTTGTCCACACAGAGGCTAGAACTTCTGGTACTGAAAGTTGTAACTTTAAAAAAATACCAGTATAATACCAGCAGAAATCCAATTTGCCTTAAAGGGATTCATAATCAAGAGAAATCATACTGCAATGTAAATACTAGTACTAAAAACTGGTTTGGCCAATATAAATATTATTTCACTTCCAATGAAGTACACTCTCTAGGCAAATACACCCTTTGTCTCCCCTTGTCTTCTACTCTTGGACCTCAAAGCCAAGTTTCAAAGCAATCTCAAGGGTAATGTGGTGGATAATTAGGTGCGTGGCTAATATGCTAAGAGCTTTGTATTTCTGCACAGTAAACATAGAAGTCGCATAGTTTGGAATGCTCGAAAGGATTGCTGCTGCGTAAACTCACAAAAAGCTCATGGATTTGGCAAGAATATATATAGCCATCTAGTACAGAGCATACCAGTCAGTATCTATCTAACCTTTTAGGCCATTCACTATTGGATATATCTAGATAAAATTCTCTAAATCCGCCCTCAAGAGAGCCCTCCAACGTTGATCAGTGTTTGAAACTAGATTCACTGTACCAAATGTCTTCAGTGCTGGATGATACGTCCTTTACCACATCAGTGGATTGTTTGGCCTTCTGAGAGCTCATTGATATTGAACAGCGATATACTTTCACATAGATGCGGGATATTCATTGAGCCTAGCCGTATATATAGCCAGTCTAGAATTGGCCGCATAATCGTTCACACTCTTGCGTGGGAGAATGCATTCGGCATCATGGGTAGAAATATCCGAGATGACTGTGTGGTAGTACGCCTGACTTGAAATTGGCAAAAACATGGAATCAGACGAGATTTGTTGCCAAGCTAAGGGGTATTGCTGCGCTACCATTAGAAACAAAAAATTGAGATCACGATGCAGCAGCGTTAAAATTCGGTAGATCGTGCCCATTGCGGTAATATGCGGATCCACTACTGGACTTCTTGGCATTTAGGCATGAAACATCAAACGATTAATCAACTGTTGGGAGATGGGGCAATCGCCGCAATTATCGGTGGATGAACATACCGGGTGAGGGATCGAAACATGGATGATGGCGGTCTAAGAATCAGTTAACTGGTTCGATCGATTAGTACAGAACGGGGCCGCAATTGACGAGTGTCGGTTAGAATCCCCAGCCTGCGTCAGGTACTCTATTTCTATATCTAGGACAACTGTGCTACATTTTTTCGAACCTCTAACCAACAAACTCTAGTTTTACATCTAGGATTATTTTTATCACTTTATTTATCTGATATCGGCATCCTACTGCTGGCCTATTTTTCCAGGTGACCTGTGCAAATTCCACCAGTAGCGCTTGGAATTTGTCTATAATACTGAGCTGTAGACTGCACCTGACGACATTTTCGTATCCTTCAGTATCTACAATCCTTCCCGGATTTCCTGCCTCTTGATTTTCATTGTCTGCTAGTCTTCAATGGAACTCATGAGCCTCCAGAATTCATCTAATTTCAACAATGAGGACCACCACACTAGACACAATTTTCTTGATACAGTATTAGGCACTTCTACTACAGCAACATATACTGACACCGTAAGCTCGCGAGATTCCAGTGCTGAAGAAAACCAAATATCAGAACATGCTTCCACAACAACGACCACCTCGCACAATGCATTTTCTGTATACGATTCAACGCATGATTCAACGCCACCGCCCACGCCGAGTGACAAGCACTATCCTTGTATTTATCCCGGCTGTATGAAGAGTTTTGCTCGAAAATACAATCTCAACGTCCATACCCGAACTCACTACCCCGAACTAGCTCGCCCGTTTAAGTGTCCAGAATGTTCAAAAGCGTTTGGGAGAAAACATGACTTACGGCGACATTTGGCTACAGTGCATCAGACGACCACACTATATCGTTGTTCGGAGTGTTCCAAGCCTTTCGCTCGACGTGATAGCTTGGTGAAGCACGAAGAAAAAGGATGTTGTTCTTCACCAACTAGATAAAAGACCCATTCATTAACTATGTTCGACCAAAATTGATTGCGATAACTAATATACAAATCAACATTGGTTCAACTCCGCTTCGGTGTATTGGCCTTTCCTACTCTGTAGCCACAGAGTAGCGTAGCCAAGTTACGAGACTGTTCTGCCTCGAAACATGCTTAGAAATATTTTCTTTGATGTCCATTACTGTACGTAGGCGCCGCACTTGGTGCTTTCAACTCTATGCATCCATATTCAAGACCAATATACTACCTTATGTCGATTGAAGGCCCCAGTGTGCTCTCAATAGTTTGCATGGTGTTTCATTGTTTTCATTTCCACCCGACACATGAGTGCTTCGAAGCTCTGGTACCATATGCTATCGCTGTGACGGATAAAGCATATAGGATTCTCGAAGATTGCAGCCACACCATCCACGCCATGTTTCATAGAAAATCTCTAAAGGTTTATCAATATGGTAAATAGAAAGACCAGAGGCACAGCACCGTGTGTTTTCTACGATCCACAATGTTCCAAATTTCTCGGTGGCCTGGATTGGCTGCAGATGTCGTGAGCATTGCCGCTATTTGTAATCTCTCGTTGGCACTCGAAGCTTGATTTTACAAAGACGGAAAACGTAAAAATCGCCAAAGCCGAGGTCTCGGTCATCCCCTCTATTTCGAAGGAATTCTCGTGAGTGTGTCACTAAAATAGAGAATTTCTCCGAGCAGTCTCAGTTTTGTCAACCAGCTTAACTACTGTCTGGAAAAATCATGCCGAGAATTTCTCCTGATCCACCAACACCGAATGATAGCTCTATCTCATTTTGGGAATTCCCTTTCCCAATGTAGCACAGAAATTGGTAGTGAAGGGGAGTCAACGCAACCAGAGACAGATGCGTCCGAACGATACATCTAATCAGCTAATGCAGCACAACATGGAACATCAGTAAAACTAACTCTAGACGATCGATCTCAAGAGGAATTATTACATTTCATTTAGTCCCAAACTTATCCAAGCCGCTTGGTGAACCAGGGCACTTATTGGGATAGTTCCATCTCTTTGGGTTCGATGTAAAAGTGGATTGTCGCAGTTTTAGATTTAGATTCCTATTGTACGGCAAATATGCGTTGCCGTCCACCACCACCTCACCCAACACATCATTGGTTTGCTCGAGCGACCCAATGGGTCTCTTGGTGATTTCCCAGTTTGGTAGCCCTATGTAGCCGCCACCTTAGATTGGCAATATTTGCTTTCATTACAAAGCATACCAACCAAATACAATCCCATCATCCAAATACGCATTGCTAGGTTTGATAAACCCGATATGATTTAATTCTTCCCCATTCAATGACCCAGTACAGCGTCGTTGCACTTCACAAAATGATGGGTATGGATAGGAGTATATTAACTCGGCTGCACCAATCCTCAGATGAGCGTATCCAGGATGTTCAGTATTCACCACTGAGTACACTGTACCAGTGAGCATTATTCATTAGGGGCAATCTATAGGAAGCATGGTCGCTAGACGAGTACAACCATTCCATCAACGGAATGCTAGGGTTGGCTCTCGTGTGTATACCTTGGCTAAGGTTAAATCACTGAAGCATATTTTTATAACATTCCAAGTTGCCACCTCTTCATCTAGACCGTCCATGGTGGCTTACATATGCATATGAACTTGCACAACTACCCACTTAGATTGCTTCATCAAGGAACTAGTTGTTAAACGGATTAGGACGATACCTATGGAAACTAGGTCAAGATAGCAGGTTCGAATTTACGACAATTTCCTATTCCTGATTTTGCTCTCCGATGCTCGTATCCGTTACCGGAGCTTATAATCTGGTTGGAATCAGGAGTATATAGGGTATTATTGGTTATCAATCCTGAGTTACCATTTGATTTGCCAATCAATCGAGCTGGGATAGTGCCTGGTACCATTGGAAGCAGCTTACTCTTCGCTGGTAACATCACTCTGGAATACACCATCCATTGATCAAGATATATTGATTCCAAGCCATCAAGATCCCCAGGTGTGATCCACGGAACTTGAAAACCATTGGGAGCCACTTTGCGTACAGGCGAATGTGCTTTCAGGTCGTCAAGCAATATGCCTTTGATCGACAAACAGCACTCATGTGTATGCACTTGGTGTATGGGATCACATAAGGAATTATGCAACATTCTGAAAGATGGCTAACACGATGTGTCAAAACCATAGAGAGCAATTCTAAAGTCCACTCTATCACACAGCCACACGAGCAATATCTAGATCCACTTCGGCCAAATTCAATGCTCTCAGCCAGATTTCCTGGTGTAACGCTGTTGATTGGTGTATTTCAGCTACTAAATAGAGCACCTCTATCGTCACTTGTAAGACTCACCTATCTCATTACAGCCTGCTACCTGATTACGCTAGTATTCAAGAGAAAAGTGCCATATTAAAAGCATATTTATTTGGCATGGTGACTTGCATTTCCTCATCCAATCAGTAGTTCCCATCAACGCCAAACCATATAGGTTGCGAGAGACTACTCATATAAATATTCGGCGGTGATGGTGCACCACTTGAAACATCCTCTGAACCTTCTTTCCACAAATACTCCGTGTCGTTCAACTGTCAACGAAGTCGTCTTATTGGGTTTCTCGAGGCAAGGATGTTGTTCACCAATCCATTTAAAGCATATACCCCTATTACCCGTTTGAAAGAGATAGACGGTTCAGATGAAATCTGGTGGGCTGTTCTAACCTACATCACAAGTCACCCGAGGTATATTAACAAGGCGCGACTTGTATGCCATCGATTTAAAAGGTTTGTTGTTTCTGGGCATTCATATTCGGCGCTATTTCGATACTAATGGCTGCTCCTTCCCCCACCGTTGTTTGAAGATTTTGTGATGACGACTATTTGTGGTTCCTAACGTATAAAGCGATGTCACCCAACCTCTCGCATGGGATTGCTTATCAAGCATTACACAGCGAGGGTTTGACTTGGAGACGGATGTTTCAGAACAATTGGGAGCTCCTAAGGTCGTGGAACGAATATATTCCGAATCCACTGCTGTACCAGCTTCCGTTTTGCTCTAGTAGGTTTGGCCCGCAATGGAGGCACATGGTACAAAGCAACGTGCAAAAGGAGTTTCGCTATGTTTCCCGAAGGCTTGTCGAGGATCACTTCGGAGGGCTTATAGGGTATGGTGGATGTGTAGAGAAGGAGCAATACAACGTCATCATATGGTCCAAAAACAATTGGAAATGCCAAGGACATTATGGTATTCCTATCGACGGAGAGGAGCGCGTAGAGCTCATAGCCGTGAACTCGCAACGAAGGGTTTTCGTGGTAGCTTATGGCAACGACCCACGCGGCATAGAATGGAATAGAATCCAGCTCTATCGTATGGACAGTGCAAATGATGTTGCTTTGCAAAGTGAATTCCGTACACAAACACAGGCGACTTTTTATTGCGGAAACTTTGATGTTCCCTTCGGTGGCGAGTCTAATCCACGCGCTTTTACTCTTTTTGCTATAGAATCGAGCAGGAACTCCATGGTTGTTCTCAATTTTGATTTTGTTAGTGGCCAGCTAATCTCGAAACGATCCTACAATAGCGATGTACAGATGCTGAACTATTACCCTGCTAAAGGCCGACATCTCGTTTTTGGAACAACCTATAATGGGGACGTGTATATATGGGATCTGCTAGGAGGAGATAGCTGGCGAGTGATGGCAAACGGAGCATTATGCCCCTGGGGTACAGAGCTAGCCATTATATTCAGCAGAGCGATTGATAGACACGCAATCAAAATGATCACCACTGGTGATAATGGAATAGACAAGAATTTCGTGATATTATGGGAGCTGCAACAGAGGATAGAAAATGGACAGCTCGTACAACAGGCTCATCTACTCTATCAAGTAGAAATCCAATCCCGCGAAGGGATATTCGGATCATACTGCGTTCATGGCTCCTGTTTCTTGGGACTTACCTATGATGGCACAATCATGGTATATCATCTTGAGGATCTTCGCAAGCTGGCCTCCATTCCTATCCCCACAAAATATGAATTTTACAAACATTTAAGCCCTGAAGAAATGTACGACATATCGGTAAATGATGTAGGGCAGATTGTTCTGTCCACCTCCAGAGGGCTGTATGTCTTACCAACACCCGTATCAGAGTTCGTAGGACCAACCATGTTTATGCACTCTTAAATATGTATATATCAACCTTTTGTAAATTGTACCGAGAGGCTCCAATGCTGCTTTAGCTGATTCCATGCTTTTCATCCAGAGATTACACAAGATCTCGGAAATAATGTAAATAACATTTAATTTATGTAAGTAAATGATCCAACGCTACTCGTTTAATACTTTGGAGCCCGTGTGACCCTGTCTGTGGTTATGAATTCAATTTCTCAAAGCGAAGCTCTGCTTTCTCCGGAGCTAACAGCCCAGTTGCGCAAATCTTGAAGTCTCCATCTGCATGAACCGAGTCTTTGGGTAGGTACCATTGGTATTTTCTAAGCAACATAGATAATGTAACTCGCTGCTCAATCATGGAGAAATTCAATCCTACGCATTGTCTGGATCCACCGCTAAATGGTAACCAACTATACGGAGCCACCTTCTCCTCCTGCAAAAACCGCTCAGGGTTAAACTCAGTTGGATTATTCCAATACCTGGGATCTCTCTGGATAGCATATACATCTGGTCCGAAGTAAGATCCTGCAGGGAACATCTTCCCTTGAAATTCAGCCGGCTTCGTACTTTCTCTGGTTCCTAGGTTAGCGACTGGTGGTATAAGTCTCATTGCCTCCTTTATAACTGCATTGATATACGGTAGTTCATGTGCCTGCTGTTCAGATGTCGGGAATGTTCCAGGATCATCCCCAAGCACTGAAAATGCTTCGCGACGAGCTTTCGCCTGGCATTCAGGCACCATGGCCAGATAAATGAGAGTCGATGCGAGAGAATTTGCCGTCGTGTCGTGACCAGCAATGAAAAACACCAACAGGTCGCTTCTCAGCTCTTCGTTTGTTAAAAGTTGGTCTTCATAAGTAGATTTGATCATTAAAGAGAGCAGATCCGTTGATCGCTCGTCAAATGTGCCATTCGTTTGTTTCTCTTGGTATTCCTTTTTTTTCTCTCCTAAAATACTCAACAACAGCTCGTTGAACTCGCGCACATATCGCGCATATCTATCATTCTTCTCCAAGGGAAGCTTTAACAGGAAGGGGAAAAAGGCTCTGTAGGGATCAAATAGAGCCTTCATCATATTGTGATACAGTTTCGCCCGGTGCCCATTATTGTCTTTCAGGGCGTTAAAACAATAACCAAACAACCCCTGGCCTAAGGCATCCAAAGTTAACCGCTGCATTAGATCGTGACTGTCCTGTACTCTGTCGATGTTCTTGTCAATGGCGGAGAAGAGGTCATACACGCATTCCCCAAAGAGCTTGGTCGACCAGGGCTTTCTGAAGGCAGGATTGGCCACCATACGATGTTTCTTCCACTCTTGGCCATTAGTGTTCAAAATATTCCGGCCAAAGAAATCGAACAGAAACCCGCTGCTGGTCCCGAACTGTTCGTACTTCGGAAAAGTTTCTACGAAGGTTGTCAGGATTGTTGGCATGTACTACCGTAGCGAATATGATACCCTACCAGTTTTCAATAGTACTTTTTTGCAGTCATCTGGGTCAGAGAGGATGACAATCCATATGGCTCCAGAAAATACCTATACTAATGCGATGAGGTTATGTGAGCCATGAGTTGATACGAGTATCCATACCTTCGCCATTTTATGCTTAGCCAAAATAGGCTGTAGCTTTTCACGGAGAGCGGTCGAGAATCCCTTTTTTGCGAACAAACAGCTAATTACCGCCCAGACGGATATTCCTGGAACATCAAGCAAATGTGAGGGCACTCTGATCCATCTGTATATCAATAGGGCCGGTATAGCTACAATGGCCACTGTGGTTAGCAACCAAGGATGCATTGTAGGGTAGGTAATCACTACGACCTAGAGAAATAGAAATCGAAGAAATTTTGTCAAGAGTGGACAAATAACCAAGTGAACCAACCCAGTTTATATAGCGGCCGTCTCTATATCTGGAAAAACGGAAAGCGAGAGAATCATTGTGCCACCATAGCGCTTTGTAGGATCAGATGTTTCTGACACTGAAGATCCATGGGTGTACAGAAAATGCTATTCTGCTGAATTGCTTTGGATTTGATGGCTTTCCATCCCATGGTGAAAACGATGGCCATTCAAATGATTCTTACTCTCTGGAAGCCGTTGAGGGTATAATTGACATCAGCTTTGTACGTAAGTTACGTGTGCGTTGATATTAGAATGCTATCCAAGATTATTGCTATGCGAAGCAACTGATTTTCGAGTACCACGGATGTACTTTAATGCTAGCCCGTTCCTGGTTGTAAGGTTGCAGTATTCGTAGCTTAGTGATGAATGAATACGATATCATCAATCTATCAGACTGGTTCGGATCAGTGATGAATCATATTCGTCCCAGCATATAGTCGAGCGCATTTTATTTTTAGATGATTTTGGATATACATTTATGTACTAACGGCGTTTCCAAGCACGTGATGGAATCCATTAGAATGTCACTTCACATTTCTCTCATTTTTCTTTCCCAGAGCCACCAGTAGTAGGCAGTCCAACATAGGTTTTAAAGCTGTCATAGATGAGCCACTGTAACGCGGTCAACGTACCAATCATAATGATTCTTGTGCCAAGGCCGCGCCATAATCCAGAGAACCCAATATCCTGAACTATCGCAGTAGTGGCCTTCCATGTGGATATCTTCTCGGAGTTTACGTTGTTTAATTTGGAAACAATGGTATCAGCAGGATGAGATACAATAGCGCACAGGATTCCTGCAGTGTAACCTCCGGCAAATGATACCCCAAGCTGCTGTAGTGAGTTGTATTCTTCCTTTGGCTTGGACAGCATGCTGTAGATGTATTCTACCGCTTTTTCGAACGATGCGAATTTCATCATGGTATAGGGCACCTGACGTACCCACAACGGGCTAAGTCCTTTATAGAAGCTAGATTACGTCGATCAGTCACGTTGTAATGGTGCTATTAATTGGTTGATTAGACAAATACCCATTCCATCCCTCGGCGTTTAATATTTTTTGGAATCCTGCTCTAGTGCTAGCGGCAAATGGTTCGGTAGATGTTTGCATACGTACTTTTAGCGCTTCCAATGGACATAATGCTAACGAACAATATCTTAGACCTGGTACGAAGCAAAAGTAACATTACTCATGATATCTACCAATATCGGCAATGAATTCTGCTGAGGCTGACGCGGCAAGGTAAAGGGCTGTACGATACTTGTAGGCGTTCTCTTCACCCGCCAAGTCGGAGTATTTCTAAGGCCAATGGATATTAGTGGATGTGCCAGACAGAAAGGTTGGACAGGCAAAGCGAACACAGATAGAAAACTGCTCTATATGGTTTTAGATCTTACCGCTTTGAAGAATTCGTAGAACCCGTACTTGCCACCACCTTGAAGTGAATATCCTATGAATGTAGGGCCCCAGCCTGTGTATATCCCTTTTAAGCCCTGCTGTCGGATGATGCTCCTCCATCCATCAAGATTTCCTTTGTATAGCCCAGGGTTTACTTGTAGTCTACATTTCACCAGATCCAGGGGGGTTATAGCGGTATGAGTGATGCCACAAGCCAGTACACCACCTAAGCCACAGGTCAAGAAATACTTTGTAGAGTTGGGTTTGATCGGTGACAGCATCGTTGCTGGCGACTCGTTGGGGGAGAGAGCAGCCATTCTCGAATATCTATATTGGTTTGCTATGGGAGACGAACCCCGACTTTGTAACACGTCAATAGTTGAAGGCCCTGGCATAGAGATCGTTTGGATAATGATTTGGTACGAACGGAATGAATATCTTGATAGAAAGCGAAGATCCATTTGGCTATTTATATTAGTAAAAAATGGTCACGTAAAGATCAGCAATGAAATCATTCTGACATCCTGCTATTTCGAAACCCTCATCAGGATATAATATAACATGAGTGTCTGATCTAAAATGACTGAAAAGAGCTGTAGTCACCAAGGATTTCCAAAGGATACCCTCAGTTCAACATGAATATTTCACCCACATTCAGAGCTTACGTCACGCGGAGTTGTATGTTTTTTTATCGCTAGATCATGCGATATGACCATCCTCCGATCAGGGCGCACATTCAGAAGCACAATAGCTCAACCATGAAACGGAGATTGCGATTGAGTGATTGAACTGGCCTGGCATGAGGTCAACGGGAATGGCATGACATAAACCCATCCGAAAGAATCCCTAATGCCGCCTAATATACATCCCGGAACTCCGATCCATCCTCGGCCACCGCAACCCTGGCCTGTTATACGCTTCTGAATGTCTGAATACACTGCGTTAACGCCAATCGCAAGCCACCTCAATTCTACGTATTAGAATAGGACCTATTCCTGATTGATTACTGAATGGATTTTGTTGTATTCACGTGTCTGCACATCCTCGATGTGTGGATTGCTGGTCATAGAGCGCCCATTCACAGATTTGCATTGGCAACTTGGACATACCACCGCTTCGCAATGGATTTCCCGATGCCGGTGGCTGATCTTTCACCCAATGCCTTGGCCATGGGACTCAGACAAACATCTGTACACTACACATCTAACAGATGTAAGTGGGATGTTTTCTGCTCGGCAGTATTGAGTAAAGACATCACTATAACAATGGATGATCCATACTTGGATAGGCCCACATGCCTTTTCACGATAGCATTGGGTGTTTTGCGAACGTTGTCTGATTTTGCGGTAAGCATACTGGCTATAGGATTGTTGAGCAACTTGGCTCCCGCGCTGCTGGGTCAATATGTTTTTTCATCATTATTTATTAAAGAATATATGTAGGCGAGCACATTCGGTTAGAAAACCGAAATAAGCACCGTTTACCTAATACAACTGTGAAAAGATAAGAATTGATTCAGATACTGATAGATATAGCACACAAGGGTGCGTGGAATACGTAGTAACATGGGCTCATCAGATGAAAAGTAAAAAGAAGCCAGTGACTCCAGCAGCCAAAGCGAATCCCATTGGTGAAACTCTCTTTGCCGAGCTCTTAGCTTTGGCAGGTCTTTCGGCGCTGTCAGAGAGCGTTGCGGGCTTGGAGCTATCAACCTTCTTGGAACTTGCTGAATCAGAGGTCTTGTCAGATGAAGTGGTGGAAGAGACGGTGGTAGATTTCTTGGGACGAGTATCACCCGCATTCAACACATCTGGATAAGCTGGGCCTGACTTGTCGGACACCTCGAAGTTAGTGCTGTAGAAGAATTGTTGCTTAGCACCGAGACGTAAAACGTAGTCTTTGGCTGGTGGTAGCTCTTCGGGAACCTTCCACAAATATTGACCGTCCTGCACTGGTACATCGTTGGCAATGGTACCAATGAGAGCTAAACGAGTAGCGGATCCGGTCATTAGGACGATGTCTATAGTTCCAAGCGAATCTGAATCTCCAGAGCTTATCCTAAAGAAGGCACAATATCATCAGCAATCAATCCCGCAAATTCGTTAGCTTCTTTGGTATTACCATTCAATATGGGCATCTGAACCAGCTCGGAAGATAGAGTTCATTGGACTGGTGATTTGAATCTCACCAAGAACCATGGACAGCAGGGATGCGACTAAGAAAACCTTGAAAAGCATGTTCTTGATGGGAGTAGAGGAATAACTCTTTGGTTGGAATGATATGCAATGTAGAGCATACCGCGCTTTTATACGCGTTCAGCGCTGACTGATATCTGCTGCTCTTCATCAAATACACTAAGGTATGATCCAGATAGAGATTTGTTGAAGTGATCGAAATTTTTTAGACTTCGATCACGACGAGCTTATTTTACAAGTTTCAATACTGTTCAACCACCAAGAGGTGAACCCCGTGGGCTACGGCTTACCCAGACAGTTTGGCTTGGTGCATTTTCCTAATAGGCCTTCTGAATCTTGCTGATGACAAACGGGATTTCTTTCCGAAACGGGAGTATGCATAATCCAAGTGGGCTCTTAGCAGTGGACTGATGAGTGTTACAGGTTTTGAGGTAGTGGCTATTCCGCTTAGGAAGCAGTCATACATCCTGGCATTCTGCTACAATCATGGCTCTGATTAGCACTCAACCTTCAATCGCATCAAATTCCATTTATCTTAAGACCATCCTGTGTGATAATCATAGGCTGTTGTAGAAAAAAAATAAAAGTTTATTAGATAGTTTGCACTTGAAGCAGGTTGACTATACAAAATGGTTCGTACTTGGACACCCGCCCTGAGTCAACCCATTTCGAAAGAAGGAATCTCCTTCACCATTCTGACGTACAATGTTTTGGCCCAGTGCTTGATCAAACGCACTCTGTTTCCGTACGCAACCAAAAAAGCCCTTCGTTGGACTCACCGGAAAACCAATATATTAAACGAGATTTTGTCTCATTCCCCAGACATTCTCTGTCTACAGGAGGTAGGTTGTGCTTCCATCATTCTAGTGTGTTGATACGCATATAGCGACTTGACCTTGGCGTTGCAATAGGCATTGTCCCCCTATTTACCCTACACCGTTCTAAACCACAAATCTCTAGTTGGACAAATATGAGGATTTCTTTGGCCCTGAGCTGACGAAGGCTGGTTACGAGGGTAGATATCATCAGAAGGATGGAAATTCAGAGAAGGATGGATGTGCCATATTGTGGAAGAAGGAGAAGTTCAGCCACTTGAGTCACTACAAAGTTATCTACGATAGAGATGAAATTACCTCCGGTGCCGAAAGTTACACTCAAATACCCACTCCGACAACTGCTCTAGCTGAGAGCGAACAGCAATTAGTCTCCACTGACATACCCGTCACTCATCCTGAAGCTCTGTTACGGACCCGCAATGTAGGTCTTGTTGTCGCATTGAAGGCCAATTCTGAGGAGAAAGGAAACTACGGCTTGATTGTAACTTCTTCTCATCTCTACTGGAGACCGTACGTCGACTCCATCCGAATGAGACAGGCTCTTCACTTGAACAACGTCATTTCTCGAATTAACGCCAACTATAATTTCCCGGTATTGATTTGTGGCGATTTCAACTTCCAACCAAATTCGGCACCTTACCTTTCAGTAACTGGGCAAACACTTGGGTCAGACTTGCGGCAGCGTCTAGACCCATACAAATTTGAAAAATGGGAGCCCAGCGAGACGCCCAGCACTGAAGAACTTGCCAGGATCAAACTCGAAACCAGACTAAAGGAGGTTTATGTTGGTGAGAGCCAGCCCAGTGGCGAGTACCTCCTTGAGAAAAATGCCAAGTTTCCTAGCTGGGAGAGTATATATTCTTTGTTTACCGAGCATCATCCGCAACCAGTTAACAAGGAGCCAGGATATACCAATTACACAAGCTTTTTCCAAGCCACCCTGGACTATATTTTCAGGCTGAAAGATGATACTTTCGACAGAATCATTCCGCGCAGAGTGCTCAGCATTCCTCTGCCCGAAGAATTGACTCAGGAAACCGCTCTGCCTTCTGAGACTCTATCGTCAGACCACATCTGCATCATGGCGGAGTGCGTGCTGCTGCCCTCGGCCTAAAGCCACCCTGTCGGCCTGAATCTCTATAATGATAGATCATTCCAAACTGCAGATATGCGATAATTCTGCACAAATGTTTAATATTAAAATGTTGATTAAACAGGCCTACGACCCAAAGTCATAGTCTGAGGAATCGGTTGGTAGAGGGATGGAAGGGCTCGCAGTTAAATGAAAATATACAGCGTCAATAGGAAATCGTGAAGAGCTATGGGGGCAGGGATGATTAAATTCAGAACGACTCCAACGTCATTTGCTTAGCGATGTCGGTGCATTCCACAAAAACTCGGAATTCTTCGAAACTAATTTTGCCATCGCCATCCTTATCAGCCTCCATTAACGTCTTGTCAACTATCTGTTGCAGCTGAACATCCTTGAGGTTGTTTCCGACCATCATTTTAAGAACCAAGTACAACTCTCCACTAGAAATGTACCCATCTCGATCGATATCATAGACTTTGAAGGCAACTGAATATTCAGGTTTCGGTGAGTAGGTGTGGCATTGGGTTGTTAGCAAAGAAATACTCACAATGCAACTTTTCTTGCTTATTTCCCTTTGAGCTGAACACGCTTAAACCATGGATAAATTCCTCAAAGTCCACATCACCGCCACCGTCCTCATCGAAAATAGCAATCATTCGAGGTGCCAAAGGGTTCGTTGAAACTTGAGGGATGGCAAGAAACTCATCCTTGTCGATGCCTCCACTGCCATCTGTGTCCAATTTCAGGAAACGTTTGTAAAGTCTTTGGATTTCTTCTGCACTAACTATGCATAGAATGTAAGCCGATTTAGTATGAACATCAGTTGGTGCAAAGGAAAGGCGGAACCTTACAATTAGAAGAAGTCACCATATCATGGAGTTGAACGGAAGGGTTGTTGCCCATATCGACGCCTAGTTCGAAATTAACGGTCACTAGTATAATAAGAAAGGGTGCAAGGCGCCGGGACACCTAATGGTTATACTCTTGAGGGTACCCCCGGCTATAGATTGGGGCATAGCCCCTCACAACACGCTTCATTCCGAAAGGTCAGACCAGACGGATTTAAGCTTACTTAAATTACATATGGAGGAGGTGGATACTTTTAGGATCATCATACATAGATTGCTTGTTCCAACTATCATTCCGTCCACGAGAACAAATATCCAATTACGACGCATTGCTATAATTATTCTAGTGATAGACATACTCATGCCACTTAGCTCAAGATCACCATCAATGCGAAATCCGGTGCTCATGGACAGTCCCATAATTAGAAGTGTGAGTGTTACCTAAAATGATGCACATCACATTGATTTATATTTTGTGCTTGATAAATTGGCGAGGTGATTAGAGCCACCTGAACATTGGCGCACTTCGGCTACAGCGTTACCCATATGGAAGCTTGGTTGCGACGAAGCAAATGAAGGCCTGTGATTTGCTGGATTGGCCAAAGGTACATCAGTAGCTGGGGAGGATCCACAGTCGAGCGGTGATGAGGAGATGGACGGCGATCAAGGCAGGAGCAGAGGTTACATTTATTTGGGTAGCAACCAAGGCAAACATCTGCCCACATATTTCACATGCTTTATATGATTGAAAAAGGCAATTTTTCATTACTCTAGGACCTTAAGGTAAAACAGCCCTCTGATACTGCGCAATGCTTTCCATCATACTGTTCCCTTATTTTACCAAGCGTACCGGTCCCTCATATGAATAATGTTTCATTTGCAACCGTTCCTCATGCCACCTGATACCCCTGGATTACCTATTCATTCCATTAGGAAATATGATGTCTGCAATAGCCTTTAATATCGAGCTCATACAACACACCTCCTACCCAGGCATTACCTGGTTCTAGTTCTCTGGTTGGGAAGGCCGATCATCCATTGGTAATTGACTCCTTTGAACCCCTTTAATCACGTCGGCATGGTCACTCGCTAGACTACATCACGCAATAGAATGGATCATGCTACACCAAGCCATACCAACGAATGTATTAATAGCATGCTATTTAAAGAGAGGTGTTTGACCTATTGCCACATTCATCAGAAGCCGATGCTCTTCTGAGACAAGAAACCTGGTTAGTCAAAAGCAGGAGAATGCAGAGGAATACACAATAACCTACACCCTCAGAGGAGTTGGTGGCTTCATACTGGCATGACAGCTGGCCTGGCTGAATCGCACACATGAGCAGGGGGCACCAGGCATAGAGGAAGCCCCAACAGTTCAGCACAACTCTGAGGATCCCATGGAAACCGGTAGTAGCCATCATTTGATGCCATCACGCCAACAATTAATTTATCTGGCAGATCAACAAACTCAATGATGGCCATCACTGTAGAGTAATCACAAGCACCGCAACATATTGCATTCCCTGCATCAATATCCGGATTGAACTCGGGTCAAGCCAGAAAGAAGTGTCGGTTGTTGAGGGCAGCAGCTTTCGATTCATTGGACAAGGGTCTATTTGCCATTCGTGTGATGTTGGTGGCTCATTCATTGCACAAAATACGGATTCCCTTCGATTCAGCAATATGCCACCACCTATACAAGAGCACAAACACATGGTTTACTACAAATAGTGCCCATATGTGACTTAAGAGGTGAAGTACGTCAGTGGTATGGCAATGTGCCGTAGATCATGAATAGAACAAGCAACATAGTCAGAGCATTTGGTTCGTTCCCCTCCCCATCCGACAAGTTTCACGTTCCTGTAAATCTGCGGCACGGAGTCTCCATTCCTACTGGAACTTGACACCTCCCGATGTCTCGTGAATCGTGCAAAATCAAAACACCGCCCACCTTGACGGTTGATTGGGATGAAAGGCTTCTTCATCCTGACTAAATAAAAAATGGACGTAAAATCCATCGAGAATTCCATTGCTCACCTCGATAGCTGGTTCAGAGTAGAACTAGGTCATTTCGAACGATGGATCCCGGCAAAAGGATTACCATCCAACAAGTAATGCTAAAGTGGATACCAGATGCATTTCAGGTTAGAGAAGCACAGAATATAAGATTCGCATATTTTGCTGACACTTATTGAGGCTGATTTATTTTCCTTCCGGATTTATCTGGGAAGAACTAGGGTCATCGAATTACTAGAAGAGCTGCATTTCAACCACCGTAAAATCTGGTTTACTTGGTACATGTAGGATAGAAATTCTTTTCTGAAATCAGACAGAAACCTGTCAAATCTTCACTAGAAGACAACCCATTAAAATCAAAGAGCAGTAGGGCTGAATTGCCTTACCGGAGTGGAAGGGGAATAGAATATGCGAAGTACCTCGACCAATATGTACAATTCAAGTTCAGACTGGGCTGATTCGGTAGTCTCCTTCAGACAACAATCTTCATATGCCATCAGTGCCGAGCAGCTACAACAAATGGGCCTCTAGGGAGATGGATTTGACCTAGATTATGCCGCAAGATAATCTTCATGATAATCAAGCATCCCTCACTACAGTAGACCACATCAGCCAAATCCATCCAACGCTCTATCACTGGCTCGCGTAGTGGATGGCATCGGCCTTCGCCAGGCAGACCCTTCTTTGAATTCCACCTATTTCAGTCGGCTGTGTGGGTACAGAGCACCTAGTGTTCCCAAAATCGATGGGTTTTGATCTGCTTGATAGAACCAATTTCGTGGTGTTTGTGTGACAAATAAATAATCATAAACATCTGAAGATATCGGCTTGTATGCCTAAGGCTGCACAAGGATGGATATTAGTATCCAACAACGCATGCAATGTGAAGCCTCGCATGATACCATCCTCCAGATCTGTGGTTGGGCAGTGTCCACAGACGACTGGCAGCGCTGCCCATTTGCTGAGTGCCTTGCAATGAGGAACTTGAGTACTGGCTTTCGCTACATCTGAATACACTCCCCCTTCACCCAGTATCAATATAATATACATTCGACTCCAATCATGAGACGCTAGCTCATATCCAAAACAAGCATGCAGGATTCAGGTTGTTTTCTCAAGGGTATGTAAATGATTATGTGTAAGGCAAAGGTGGAATAGTCCCTTACACCGCTCCTTATATGCGTCAACTGGCTGGTATTGGTCTGAAGCCCTATTCGGGCGCACCGAAGAGCCTTGAAACGACTGGTGCCAGACTCTGTGCGCTTCCTTCTCCCTTATTAATTACACTTAATGGATCAATGCATGATTCAGCTATCCACTATCTATCCATTTCCATAGATCGCCGAAAAGGGTGGATCTTGACCAACGGCTTGATGTAGCACAACGCAAAATCCGTCTTTACATAGCTGTTTCAGACATCAAACAAAATCCTGCTCTCCATGTCAGCGGCCTTGGTTCTAGATCTGAGACAGCGAAGCTGCCATATGTATAGCGGCCGCCGAATGAAGCCAAAGAGCTTGATGCTGATGCAGCTGAGAGGCCTCGCAGGTGTGAAATTCATAAGCCGTAGAGTAGAACGTGGCATTCCGAAATCATCAGAGCCGTGCCTTTCATGTTCGCTCCTGATGATTCATCAGTCGATTGCAGATAACTCACATCACCTGGTCTCAGCTGCCAGGCCAAGAAGCCCGTCACCATCAGTGCCATCTAGGGAGCGAGCATTTCGGAAGGGACCTCTACGCTCCATTCTGGCATGATGTATTCCGGCTGAGAAAACCGGATGGCCAGCGCGAAGGAAACTCGTAATTACTGGAAATCCTTCCCGTGGCCTGATTGCAAGGAAATTCTTCACGTTCCTCAAGGTTGCCTGAGCAATCGTTCGGTATCGCAGTGATTCCGATATTGTATCAGCACATGGAAACGCAGGCGACTTGATGTATGAGCAGCGCAGTTATCTTCTGTCTGAATTAATACAGGTCGATCGACTGGTATGCTGAAAAAAGCAAGCGGTATGTAAAGGTGAGTCATCCTACTCAGGGCTTCAGATGAAGAAGGCAATCGAAACCAATAAAAGAAAAGGCCGCTTCTAAAGAGGTATCGTTTCTGGACAAACCGGTTTTCCGTGGACAATATGGTAAACAGCGTGGTAAAATCAAGAATTATGTTCCGTGTAGAACGGGTCATCCGGCTCAAGTTGGAAACCTGATCTGGTTTACTGCAAACTAGGACGAAACCAACAGGTCTGAAGCTACTTTGGATGAGCTCATATTCTTTTGATTGGGTTTTAGCTTTCTTTAGCCAACGGTTGGCTTAACATGGTAATAACTTACGAGAGATTAAATGCAATCTTATAATCAAGAGTGGATTAGGCAAAATCGGGATTCCTCTGCATTGAACAATCCAGATTTGGTCGCTGGTGAAAAATTCTTTCTCAATTTCTACGAAAACTTAATTTTCCCGATTCTTTGAAGCAGGAACATTTTGCTACTTGTCAAGCGGAACTTGAACACCGCCCCTACTTACCCTCTCGAACTGACCCTCTGTCCCCCTATTCTGCCGATTCGGGTGAGATCCCCATACTTTTCCCAGTCACTGATCGCATTTTGTATAAATTCCAGCTGACCGATGCCCAGCTCCATATCAGCTCTCTTCCTCACTTATTATTGCTATCTGTTGATTCGGATTACCAATTCCTTTAAACGTCAATATCATTAGATAAGTATCAAACTTCACAATCGAAGCCACCCCTTCCTCGTATTGGATCTCAAATCCTCCCATACCTTTGTCAATTCGCGCACCCTCATTTCCTTGTCTTCTATGACCAATCTGAATGAGAAACTGTATGTTATCCGGGCCTCACTACCACAACAACCACATGTTTGGAGAACAGTATTGATTCCAGAGACATATTCGTTGCTCCAACTTCATATTGTGCTTCAAGACCTTTTCGGTTGGAGGGACTCCGAGTATTCATTTCATATCTATCATCAGACAATCCCTTACGTACCGAAATCCGACATGGATGGTTTCCCAGAAATCGAGGCCTTGCTCTCGTCGTACTTTCCCAGCGTTGTTTACCAACTAGTGCTTCCCAACGAATGCGACGGTTGGATAAAGCATGTTGCCCCTGGCATGTATATTGGTAAGTTGAAGGTCCCACGGTTATCTCGCTATGCATACTTTCCTTACTGACACACCTGCTGGATTTAGAGCATACACATCCACATGATCCTACACCACTCCTCTCGGTTCACCAGCAAAACCATAGCACAGAAGAGTTGTTGGCCATGAGAATATTGAAGGACGAGCGAGTGTACAAGTTGAAAAACGCTTTTGAGCAGAACCCGAAGCTTAGATATGAGTTTGATCCGGGAGTTCACTCTCTTCCAACATTCCAACTGGACCTCCAAGTTATAGAAGCGGTGACTCCATCTCAAGAGATTATATGCCTTGAGACATTTGCTCCAATCGTCATAGACGGAGAAGGAAGTTGCACCACTGGAGGATACAAATTTGAGGCTTTCAACCTCTCGAGTGTACAGAAACGTCTCAATCATACTCATTTTCCTCAAAGAATCGAAGGCGTGCCGCAGTGCTATGTGTGCCGCTGGTATCAACACGACTGTTTGCTTAATAAGTCGAATCCGGACTCTGTATTGTACGAAACTGACGAATCTTCGTGTTACTGCTTGGACCATGAATGCCACAAGGCTCTAGAGCCTCTCTCCGAGGAGCAATCAAACATAGCCTGGGAGCACTGTAGAGATGAGCTACTAATTGAAAGAGCACAGTTCCTTTCCACCATCGCCAGAAACCGAATTGATCTCAATTGTGGCGGTTTGCAGAATTGCCACTGGCGAGAATACAACAACGAGCCATGCGTTTATTGCTCCTCGATGCACTACAACTCCTAGGTATGCTTCTCATCTGGCAACTCCGTCACCTTCATCCAAAGTGATCTTGTAATTTCCCTGTATTACATTCTATTCATTGTATCAACGAACTCCAATATCTACACTCCTTTTTCTTGACAACGGCTTTTCATTAAGGATACGACATATCATCAATTCATAGACAACTATAGAAATAACCAGCTTCTCCGACCCCTCATTCTACACTTTCCTAGAACTCTAATAATGCAGAATACGAAGCGACGTTTCCACAAGCAACCCATTCCGAATTGTTTTCTCGTATGTAAATTATTATCAGTTGAAATCTCGCATCATGGCTTCAGCTTGTGAAGCAGGGACGTCCCAGACAGAATCTGCTTGGCTCGAGCCAAATCAACCAACAATAAACAAGAGATAGTGATAAAGAGTGCGCACAGTAGCATCGCTTCAACCCTTGAATACTAATGGATTGCAGCATCAAAGACCGGCTAGTAGCACGGGGATCCATCCAAGGAAACCCGAAGGATTTTCACAGGATGAGAATAACGATTTGCGATATCCATACGTAAGATGGGCCTAGGACTTTGCTCACACTAGATCTGGTGATATTCCACGGATCTTTCATATACATATCGATCCCTAATCCATGGGATTAAATACCTGTATTGTGTAGCTGTGTCTGTGTTTACTGGCAAATCGATTGTTTCATACTTACCAGCGATGATTCAATGTCACAACTTGAAGAGAGTGAGATTATCTCATGAATAAACTCCAACCATGCAGCCAGTTTTGGCTCGGAGCTCTTCGCACACTTCACAGGACCTCCGGTGATTTATAATACGGAGATATGATGAGATGGAAGGGAACCCCAGGAGTGAGCCGACATGGAAAATGGCCAACCAGAACTAGTCCAAAACGGCCATGCACAGTGCGGCCCAATGGCCTAAACTAGTTGATCATAATACCCGATAATATCCCACGACGGTTTAGATTATCATGGATACCTCTTTTGTACACATGTATACTTGCCTATCAATAGACGAGCTGATCGGAGAATAATGAATTGTTGAGACACTAGGCGTGTTGATATGACTGTTCAACACAAATTTCGTGTAATGTTGCTGAGAATTGCCCAAATGAATTAAAATATGGAATACTTAAGATGTTGATCAAGGATGTGGAACGAAGGACATTTTATGTTACCCAAATATGAATCCTAGCTGTGTGTGAGCACCGCGGGTTTTGTGAGTAACATTAAAGCCACGTTGATTTCAAATGAAAACCGGTCGACATGTTACCACTAAATTGATTACATACTCTCTTCATTCCCTCAAGAGCCATTGCTAGTCATATGCAATCAATTGATTTACTTACCATCCGCTGCTCTGCGAACACCATTGGCCTATGGCACAGATGCTGATATTATTCCAGAGTCGATAATTTATCATCTGGTTCTACAGCTAGAAAACACCTGTAGCTTTCAGGGAATTGCAAATGGGGCCCGCCTGGCTCATTGGCTTCTCTGCGGACGGCTGCAGAGGATTCTTTGGAAGGGTGAAGGCTGCCAAGTGAGAATTAATAAAAAAATCAGAATCTAGTTCCTCACTGGTCAAATTCAGAAATCTTGTAGGGTCGTGATTCGACACACTCCATACCTCGCTAAAAAGAAGGGTCAATTTGCAGCCTTGTGAACTTGTTGAAGAGACCGAAGCTGGATTTGACTACATAAACTCGCATCTACCAGATGCAAGGCTGCTTCTGGCCATTTCCATAGGGCAAGCATAGCGGCAGCTGCTCTTTGGTTTCATTGGATTTCTACGAGTGACCACATTTTGCGACGTGCTGCCTTAAAGGCAATAGGAAACTGGATGTAGTAGAGTGGATTTCACAAGACTTCCTGTTGAGCATGCATCAGCTGAACAGGGGAAGGGGAAGGAGACGGGATGAATTGTACAGGGATTGGCATTGCTCAATACTTTGGGGCCGATCGGGCCGATCTATTTTTGCATTCTAAGATGGTCGCTGAAATTAGCTCACTAGAGTTTGCCTCGATGCTATAACAAGAACACAGGCCCATGTGTGGCACGATAGCATACGCCAAATCTACTGATTTTTCCTAACAAAATTCTCCGTACGATAGAGTTTAGGCAGAGGTTGGAGATCTTGAGCCTGCAGGTTGGTGACCCCTCTGGAATTCGTAGAATTCAGGCGGTCGGCGTGTCACGAGAAGGCCGATAAGTTTTGACATCATTGCAATCCGCCACCCTACCATGCAGGACTAACCATAGAGTGGGGGAGGGGTAATCCGTAAGCACACTCTGCGCTAAACATTTCTAAATTAAACCTGAGAGTCAGCGCTTTTGGCATCTTGACGGATATGGTAACTCTTGCCGGATTCGGAGGGTTGTCAAACGGCGACCTTGACCATCACAAACGCTCAATGGGTTATCTAACCAAGGTTCAACCTGCTCTGTTGCACCAACACTCCCGACCAGAAACGCTGTGAAGACAGTCCAGACTGATGATGTTTCCAATTTGTCCAAGATACCAATACAATATACCTTAATCTACTAGAGATCCCAATCAGTATGAGAATACGGCACCTATGTATTCTTGAATTGTAGTGAAGTGATTCCAAAATCCTCTACCGGAGAACCGGTTCAATATCAACTGTGCCACTTCAGGTGGAGATGATGTAG
This sequence comes from Basidiobolus meristosporus CBS 931.73, assembly GCA_002104905.1. Lineage (NCBI taxonomy): Eukaryota > Fungi > Basidiobolomycota > Basidiobolomycetes > Basidiobolales > Basidiobolaceae > Basidiobolus > Basidiobolus meristosporus. The sequence continues at coordinate 85,230 of MCFE01000206.1, read as the reverse complement.
CCCTATCAGCTTATTCGTAGTGGGGTCTTGTGTAAAGGACTTCAAAGGTGTATCGGCCGCTTGCCTGCCTGGACAACTGGTTCAGAACAACTTTAGGGCCGAAACCACACGCCATCAAGATGGAATATACCTGATTGCATCTTCCAACGAAGTTTAGCCTTTCGGGTATCTAGAATGTTTCAGTTCCTCATGGCAGTATACTAGCGAACCCAATAGGTCCGTCAGCTGGTTGGACTACGATGAATCTAACGGGGCCTTCGTGCACGCGTGGGGCTGGAACAATCATACAAACATTGGTAAATAAGGAAGCACCCACAGCCCCAGTACGAGTCAACGATTACATTAACTAATACGAAGACTGTACCTATTAATCAGCTACGCATCAGGCGAATCCGGATTAATTAGCTGCCTAGCGGACTCCCATGTCATCCCCGACTCCAGACACTTGAAATAATTGGATTTTATCTTAATGTCATTTCCCGATCGAAGAGATCAAAGAATTTCCCAAAAAAAAAAGATTCACTAAAAATTTACATTAGAAGCATGAACCCTTGCTAGCCATTCCACGGTTGAAGGATGGGAAGTCAGAATGAAATGTAGGTTATACTTGGAGGTTCTCAAGAAGTTTGTTGCACAAGTAGAGTAATCTATACTAAGGTGAGTGGCGGGGCAAGGGGAGCTCAAAGGGTTGGTCTGGAAATTACACATTGACATATGTAGAGTCGGTTGTAATACCACTGGTTTCCGAAACTTCGCTAGTTTCTTGAGGAACAACTGAGGTGAGTCGAAGATTGGAAGTGGACATGCTGGCTTCAATGGCCTCCAGGATATCCTGTTCCCAAAATCCCATTTCATAATCTACCAGTCCGTACCGTTCCAGATGGTCACACCAGGATACTATGGAATCTCGTAGGTGGTAGAAATGCTGTACCCGAAGCTGATCCTCTTCTGATTTGGCCATTGCGGTGCGTGATAAAGCATAAAGCCAGCAGTGATTGATTCCTTGCCAGAATCCTTCTCGATCGTAGGCGTTGTATGGAGGCTCATCAATGGTCAATCCTAATTATAGCCGATCATTTGGAGAAAGATAAGAAAAACGCCCCTAAAGATCGAGGTTGCTCCAAAAAAACTAACCTAAAGCATCGCAATTAGTTACTACGGCATCGGTGACTGCGGATAAGATCTCAAAGGCCTTCAGGATGGCCCCCTGCTCTATATGATCAAGTGCTCGTTTAAGTTCGTTTTGGATTTCATCAAAGCTTGTTGTTAGCACAGGGTTCTGATGGATCGTTGTGGTTGGGGTAGGTTGGAGCTGTTTTGGAGTGGATTTTGTGGGTGGCAGAGCAATTGTTGACAGAATGTTATTAGTTTGGTCAGACACCGAATATTGTTGAGAGAAATCAAAGGGATCGTTTAGGTTGACCATTTTGTACTAGGCAGAAAATATTCAACAGTCTACACCGAACACCCCGGTTTCAACGCAACTGAAAGCAAGTCAATAATTAGAAAACAAGGGAAGCCGGTCCTGGCTGGAAAATGACCGCTTTGAAATCCAGAAAAAAATCTTGGGGAATGTTCTCTCTTCGTAAGAAAAATTCAATCAATCTTCATATTCTAAACATAAAATTTTTGAAGTAGCATCCTTCTTAATATCCACATTAGATTCACCTCAACAAAAATCTGCCTATTTTTGGCAAGTTAGAGGGCTATGTTTTAATCATTCTAGCTGGCCATTTTTTGGCCAAGCAAGGTAGATCGAAAAGATTGATTCAACTATCCTCCATGAATTGGAAATCGAGGAACTACATATGGGGCATGTTCAAGATGAACATACTGGACGCTTACATTGGTGCTCCAAGAACAGTATTGCCTCCCTCAAAAGACCTCCATCTTCCAATCTCATGTGGCTGATTGGTAATTTCATTGCTGAACACAGAATACTCGTAGATCTGGTCCAGAAAAGGCTCTTGATTTCGGCAGCCAATATTACCTACCGTTGAACACATTAATCACAAAGCAGGAGATCAGTGCTGGTTGCGCTCGGGTAGCAACCTGGATTCTCCAAAAGCATGGTCATGGAGGTGGAAATGGAAATACCGTTTAATTAAATAGGTGATGTAATATCTAACGCTGAAGATAAGGCGTCCTAGATGCTGGATGACGAAATACTCGCCCAGAAGCGAGCGACGCCAAAAAGGGATGCGGGGATGCTGAGCAGCACAGCCTGTGACAACTTAACCATCAACAAGTAATCAATCCACTTCCAGATAACGAAAAGCCCCCAGAGGCTCACCATCCCAAGTATCAGGGTATTCAATATATCCTACTTCGTCAAACATTTGGCAATGACGGAGAAACGCAATGCTGGGGGGAGCAGGAGGATAATGGCTCCTTGGAGCACACGTATTTGGCCAAGGTCTGGTTGCCAATCGGAAATTCGAATGAAGCTGATACTGAGCTAGGGGATGGTAATCTTCTAGAACGATGAGAGAGCGGATCTTCCTTATAACGTAAGTATTGCTCAAGATACAGCAGCCATTGGGCGTACTCTTCTTCTGAGACATACAGATCAAATTGAATGGATTTCAAAAACTCACGCTCCAGATGGTTGATCCGTTCTATAGGGATTCGTGAGATCTGAGACCACGTTAGATTCGTATATGTGTGGTCGTCTAACACCTTGTGAGCAAGAATGAGTGCGGCTACAAAGAGTCGGTACTCTGACCCTTTCTCCCCTGTGACTCCTGGACAGTACTTTTTGAGTCGTTGGATGTATTTCAATGCGAGCAATATTGTTGGAGGATCAGCCTCACTCCGCACGATCACTTTTTGGCAGAAAGCATGAAATGCTGGACCTACTGATGAATCGGTGGAGTTTTTGTGCCACATTTTGACTACCAAATCAACCACAAACTCAGAGATGACCGCTATGTTGCCCTGGTTAAATGAGGCAAGAGAAGGTTCAGTGTGCGGCATTGTAATTTGTGGGTTCACCATCTCGTCAAGATTTCAAACAGTTCAATCCGCTGGGAGGAGGGGTAGTCTTTAACTTGGGGCTCTGGATGAGCTTACGTTACAAGAATCAGCCGCTGAGGAGCCAGCAGTCGGATAGACATTTATATAGGGGAAGTTTCTTGAACACCTTGTTGTATCATGTGTGCAGATTTGATTAGGGAATAATGATCAGTATCATTGCAGCATCTGTGAAGAAACTTTGTATGACTTGAGTTCGATATCAAAAAACCGAAGTCTTGTACAGCTGCTTTAGCTTCATTGGATCCGAGGATCATGGTGATTGTAGTAGCCTTTCAAACGCAATGAATTAACTAGCGAATCCAACCACAGGTTTTGGAATCCCTGTGAACAATGCGTTGCATCAGTTTGGATTCATTGCTTCATTGTAGTCGTTGAACAAGTATTTTGTAGAGATCCTTTGGAAATTTATCGCTTTTGTCTTTGCCTTGCTGCTATCCCGGTCCCTACTGGCTTTGAGAGGACTACGTCGGGGGGAGGCTAGTTCAACGATTTTCATACGAGCGTGAAGTACGAGATAGCAAGCACCGGGGGTATGGCCTCATTCACGAGGCACATACAGTCCACTCAACATTACCGCCTGTTACCCAAAGCCAGGGACCCGGTATGGAGCTTGGATTTGTAGAATGATTGGTATCAAATTTCGATTTAAAGGGGGAAATCATGAGTAGACTTGGGTTTGATCTGTTTGAAGATGCCAAGTGTAGAACAGTGGCCGATTGGATGGAAGAGATTTCGGCAATATAATGCAAGTTCAAGTTTAGAGCTATATGTATTCGTTTCATATTTTGGTACGCTTGAAAATGGTAGAACCCCTAGTCGATAGGTTTCGATGCTGGTCATCATTGTGAATTGTGTAAATAGTTGCCAGAGTTGAATGCGCACAGCGTAGGGTTTTGAGGGACGAACAGGCTTCTAGATTACTTGGCGTAGAATGGATCAGGTGGAAAGGCATGCGTTTTCAACAACCTCGTTTTAATCTAAATCCTGGTCTCTACCAATACGTACTATACGAACAGGGCATAATTGCAATAGGAATGGGGAATTGTAGAGTCAAAACACCACAAGATAACCTATATCATGCGTCCCTTCTCTGAATATCACAACGATACATTGCAGTTTACTACGTTGTAGGAATTTGTTACCCCGAGGTACATAGTTGCACTTGCATTCTATTTTATGAGGTGCTGGATACTAAAATCACCGGTTTCCTGCGTATCTCCGAAAAAATTGGTATGATAGTCGTAGCTCCACCTAAAACAGCAGTTGTGTGAGTCAGTTCACAACAATAAATTCCGTTTTGAATAAGAGCACCCTATTAATCATCAAGCTACTCTTAATTGGTTCAATATCAAGCTCTAGTATACAGTTTCCTTAATACTAATATGATAATTTTGAGTTCACAGTCACGTGTTAGTATTGTGACTTGTTCTTGGTGAACTATTTTAAATAGTACCGGCACTTAAAGACTGCGGGATGGGTATAGCTTTGCCCTAGCCATTATTGACCTCCACTTCAGCCTTACCCAGCCAAAACACCGTTTACCCCTCTTGTTCGTAAACATATCGCTTCGTTTGAGCTTTAAAGAATATCGGAGATCATGGGACAAATCTACCAAGTATTCCTTGATGGCGAGACAGTCTACATGTGTTCTTCTTGTCATACTCATATAGCCACTCATGAAGATATATTGTCCAAGGTAATTTAAGCTAAAATCTAAATTCCAAACTATGATTAAACCATTATTCCAGTCTTTTCATGGAAGACACGGAAAAGCCTATCTCTTCAATAATGCGTAGGTATTATCTACATACCAGTATTTAGCCCCTACTAACATTCGTACTTGTAGAACCAACATCACCATGGGTGATTTAGAGGATCGACTCCTAATGACAGGCCTTCATTCAGTCGCGGATATATTTTGTACCGTCTGTGAAGCCAACGTTGGTTGGAAATACGTAAGTCTATTCCTCATTCAACAACGGCATACTCTTATACTGTCCTATAGGTTCATGCGTTTGAAGAATCTCAAAAGTATAAAGAAGGAAAGTTCATTATAGAGCGAGCCAGGATTGCCAAAGTGAACTGCTGGGACCAGAAAGAAAGCAACTCCCTTTGATTATTCTCTCAGAAAATCAGAAGCGTGTAAAGAAGCGTTAAATAATGCAATAAGGAATGTCACTCGGTCTTTGGTAATATTATTTTTTATCTGCAATATTTGTGCACCATATATCATTTTTGAACTCTACCATAGCTTGTATTACTGCCACAAATAAACATTGGCGCACCGTCTGTAGCCATCGAAAAGGATGCTTATTTGGAGTTTCTCGAAGCCAGGGAGACGCTGAGAATCATCCCTCAACAAAGGAATCATTCCCCTCTGATCCAATGCAGGCTAGGGCTGATGCAGTAATGAGGAGCTATATGCACGTTTAGACCATGAATTGCCATGATTCATTGGGATGACTTAATCACTGATGTATGCGTATCTTACCTAAATATTAGCTCAGCTGGTATCCATGATCAACATTTCTGATAATCTGTGTCATCTCTGCATGCTGCGTAATCTTTCACCGAGTTTTCGATGGATTCAACGACCCAGCTCACCAATCACGATTTTCGTCAATCAAGCTAGCAGGCACCCATGGAAAAATGTATGAATGCAATGCGATGGATTAGCTGATTCTATTGACCTGGGCTTGAGTGTATTCTCTAGGCATATCGGCCATATTCCAAAGTACACGTCATCTGGTGAATTTGCAGCAGTCTCGCCGGAGCCAGATTTGGGCGTCAAGTATCTTAGACTTGGACTTTGGTGTTCTGATCATCGATCATCGATCACTGTGGACTTTTACGGTTGCAATGACAGTGACAGCGATATATTAACTGATATTTCCTTAACTAGAGGGGATAGATCGACAATGTAATAATTGATTCATCTTCATTGGACATATCGGTTAAAAGCTACTGAAAACTCGTTTATTCCGCAAATACTTCTTTCGAGCTTGTAACATCATCTAAAGTCATTTTCATCTTTAATAAACGCCAGTGACCACCAGTTTATCAACGGATACAACTTTTTAAACTGGAGCGCAATGTCTCTAACCAAGGAGGCCCACGAATTTAGTGGGAAGCAAAGGACTTACAGGTCCGGCTTCTTCTCACAAATGAGAATCTTGCTCAAAAGGAACTTCATCCTACAGGTAGGTATCAATATCGAGTTTTCGGTTTTTCGTGACACCTGCCTTACCTTGCTTATTTTAGATCCGACAATGGAGGTCTACATTTGCCCAAACTGTTTTTTTCCCAATTCTTGTTTTACTTCTACTGTATGCGCTACAAAAAATTTACAACTCACGATTAAGTCAAAGCAACTACCACCCCAAACCTTTCGACCTCACAGGCGTCGCAAGTTGCCAGGTAGTTTTATTTTCCACTTCCGACCGAATCGCTGCTAACCTTTACGCAGGGTCGGACCCAAAATGTCCCATGCATCAACGTATTATATACTCCCGATAACGAACAAAATCGCCTTTTCCTAGAAACCTTCTCCACAAAAAACAAGCAAAGAACTGGGAATGATTGGAAACTAGAAAACGTTCCGATGGGTACGAATCTGGGTAGTACTTAACTTGCTTCTCAATCTAACAATTGTGCAATACCTGTAGATCTCGACTATCTGCCACAAACCACACTTGGTTTTGTCCCCGTCCCTGACTACGAGTTTATTTATAACTATACTTTACGCCATCCGAACACGACATTATTCGGTTGGTAGCCCTCGGGGTTTAAAACTTATATCCCAATGCTAACTAAAACAACTCTAGGCATTGAATTCTCAACTGAACCCGGCCCTCCTGTTAATTATCGCTACCAAATCTGGTTTAACTCTACTCTCATGTCGAACGGAACCGATGTCTTTGGTGACCAAGTTCTCAGCTTGGTACGCGGACTCGACGAAGCCATTAGTACGAAATCAATATCAATAGTAGCAGGAACTCAAGCATCCTAATGCATTTCTATCATTTCTAGTCGCATCTGTTAATGATCCTAGTATTTCTACTACGCCCTTGCTGAACGTCAACTTGAAAGATTGGCCCAAGGTTCCTACACCAGGCTCTGGCGATGAAGTTGTTACCCAACTAGGAGCTGTGTTCTTCTTTTGCTCCGAAATGATTATTTTCATTTCAGTATTGAATGCCATCGTTGCCGAGAAAGAAAAGAAACTCAAGCACAATATGATTATGATGGGCATGAAGGTAAGCTAACCATCATATCATTCCACACCTGGCTCAAGGAGACATTAACGACATTCGCCCATAGAGTGAAGCTTACTGGCTCAGCTGGCTCATCTCCAACTTCGTTTTGGTGATCGTTTGCGCATTGATTACCTGTGGATTTGGAATTGCCTTCGGTTTCGGCGCTTTTAAATACACGAATTTTGGCGTAAGTGTTTTCGAGGCGAGACAAGTTACAGCCTGTTTTAAGCAGTTTCGTATAGGTGCTATTTATTACTTTTATCCTGTTTGGACTTGCCATGGTTGTGGCCGCATTTTTCATCACAACATTGGTTCGCCGTACCAGGGTAGCAAATATCCTTTTTTAAGATACGCATTCATTCCCAATACCTAGCTGTATATAGTTGCATATACCCTTGACTATGCCACTCTTGATAGGTATCTTTTTCTTTGTCATTGGGTTGCTCTTCGAGTCATTTGTATTTTCAAGCCCATATGTGGGCTATGTTTGGTGGGATCCGAAAACCAGCCCTGCAGGAAGACTAGGTAAGCTCATTGTGTCGGATCGAGATTGTTTCGCAGATTATCAGTCTGACATTTTTACGACAGTTTTGATGTTCTTCCCATTCTTCAACTTTGGAAAAATCTTTCTTGATATATCATTGCTTACTGCTGGCAAGCTTGATGTGTTAACAAATACTATGGTTCCTGGCCCAGGTAATTTACGGCCGCCAATTGCATCTCTTCTTTTCCTAAATTCTCCGATTCAATAGGTTTCAAGTGGAAGGATCTATTTATCCGAGCATATGATCAACCGGTGTCCGGACTTCATGGGAATTACAAAGATGTACCAGTGCCAGTGATATCTTGGTATCTGCTGCTAATGAATATTGGGTTATATACTGTTCTTACATGGTACAGTTTTGCGTGTGTGCAAGCCTATCTGCTCCGAGTGTTAACATCCTTTACCAGGTACCTTGACAAAATTATCCCCGATGAATTCGGGTTCTGTTATCCGCCTTGGTTCTTTCTCAAGCCTTCTTATTGGTTGCCTAAACGTTCGGCAGATCGTGATCTTCAAAACTGGTTACACTTAATGGAACATCAATCTTCGCGACTCAAGCTGGTACGTACATCTGGCTCTCCTACTTGAGCAATCTTCCGTTCTCATAGTTTTTTCAAGATCCCTGAAGATGAGGACACCGATGTCGCCCGGGAACGAATTGTGACGTTCAATCCAGGTAATATTGGCCACTTCAGTTGGGCATTTTGGGATATTCTGTAACGTTTCTTCTTAGAGTACCCTGCCGCTGTTAGGATTGCCCATCTTCGAAAGGTTTACAAGAACGGAGTGTTCAGAAAATCCAAATTGGATAAAGTCGCCGTCAGGGATCTCTGTCTTACTCTCGAGGAAGGAAAACTGTAAGGATATGCTGATCTATCAATATAGGTATTGTTACTCATTCAAGCATTACAGGTTGGCTTTGTTGGGCCAAAATGGCGCAGGGAAAAGGTAGCCATACAGACATCTTCGGGTCCATGTTGTATGCCTAACGATTTAATTGTGATACAGTACCACGATGAACATCCTTTCTGGTTTGACACCAGCTTCCAGCGGGGATGCTTGGTTCTTCGGCTACACTCGTTCTTCAGATATCGATGCCATTCGTGGGATGTTGGGTGTTTGCCCACAAGTAAGGAGATCTCACCAAGTCACAAGAAAACTCACAATCCTAATGATCATCTTGCATTCTACAGCATGACATTTTGTTTGATGACTTAACGGCAGCGGAACATGTTGAGCTGTATGCCAACCTCAAAGGCATCCCTCGCAGTGAAATTCCCGAACTTATCAGAACAAGATTGCAGGCAGTTAGGCTGCTGAGAGTAGCAAACAAACGCTCCTCAGCCTATAGTGGAGGGTAAGTAATTCGATGTCGTCAAGGTGTAATTTTACTAATTCATTGTATTTCAGAATGAAGCGTAGATTAAGCGTTGTTATTTCCACTCTTGGGGATCCGAAGATAGTATTCATGGATGAGCCAACAACAGGTATGGCTTTATGCCCAATAGTACCAATTGCGGCAATACTAACCTAACTCGTAGGGATGGATCCGGTCAACAGACGTCATGTTTGGTCATTTATTGAACAGTTCAAGAAGGATCGAGTGATTATTCTTGTAAGTAGACTTCAAAAACCAATGCCAAAAGACGAGGCTAACCGCATTCATTATTACGTTAGACTACCCACTCTATGGAAGAAGCCGACGTGCTAGGAGACCGCATCGCCATTATGGCTCTTGGGCGACTGAGGTGGGCTCTTAGTCTACTCGGCGGCTTATATGGTTACACTGTACTGACAAACTATCTCTAGGGCATTGGGTAACTCGATACAACTCAAGAACAAGTTTGGGGCTGGTTATCGAATCTCTATGGTGGTCAATCCAGAGCATAATGCTGAGGTCCGAGATGTTGTGGCAAGCTTGGTTCCTGGAGCCAACCTTGAAGATGATTCAGCCGGCTCGTTAATTTATCAATTCCCGACAGATTGTATGCAGCATGTACCTAAATTCGTAAGGTTTTTAGAGGACGATGCTAAAAATACTGACGGCCGTATAGTCCAAGCATGGGGGATTTCTCAAACAACCCTCGAAGAGGTGTTCCTACGTTTAATTCGTGAGGCGAATCCCACGAAACCGAAGTTGCATTGAATGTACTTGTAAGCCGCGGCAATTCTTTTTGAATCTTGTTATATGAGTATGGAAATAGAAAGGATCCTCTCCATCAGAACATCGGTATTTTCCAGTGATAGTTTGTAATCAATAAATGGAACGAGCATTGTGCCGCGTTATTCACCCAGTATTCATCAACAAATTCGTTTCAAGAATCGTTGTTGGGTGGAATTAAGGTTTTTCCAGGAACATCGCATGCGTTTGAAGCATCTCAAACAAATGCCACCGTCGTATCTTGATTTGGTCAATGGAAATTTCACGCAGCACCTTTGGCCAGGTCCTTCGAGGGGTTGTGTGGGGATTGTCTCGCAAGCAATTATCTATTTTACTAGGAAAACCAATGGATCACAGATATGGGACTACGGCACAATGGTGATGATTGTCATTGCATGTGGACGTACACACGATCCATGCATCTATACTCACCAGACCACTTGAGGTCAAGAGAAAGGTATATATATCTGCAAGGAGTCTAGGTTTGTTTGCCCCAATGCAATTGGTCTTGAAATTACCTTAAAACTAACAATTTATGTAGAAGACCTCAAGCCTTCTATATTATAACATCACCAGTACAATCCAGCCTAACTCTTCTTTCTCTAACACACTAAAATCGACCTTAATCCCAATTCGTAAACCTTTCATCAAATATAGAGGAGTAGCCAGTACAGAATCAAGCCCTCAACCATACCATTGAATGAGATGTCTGGTCGACGCATGAGAATCAATTCCAATGTCAGGCTATCGTTCTTCATCTTGACACTAATTTTTCTGGCCTCTGGGCTGGTGGCGGTCAGTGTGGGTGCATACTTCTGGACCACGCCATATGCCAGAAGGAGAGTAGTTGTTACCCAAGATATCTTGATAGGTGAGTGCTCTGTCTTTCGTTCTCCACAGTAAATGTAAATTCTGATGATGAATTACGCGAGAAAGCTGGACTAGTAGTTGGTGTCATTACAATCATATCCGCTATCGTCGGACTCTACGGCTCGATCTATCCTGTACGGCGCAAAGTGTGGCTAGTCACGTACAGCTGGCTGGTAGTTGCAGTATTGGTGATAGAGCTGTCTTTAGGCGCATTAATATGGTTTCGATCCCTCGACATCCGTGCCAGTTTCTCAGAAAAATGGCGAACCTGGGATCCAGCCCTTCGAGCACTATTTCAAGAAACGGTAATGATTACTCTGGTTTCTGGCTACTGTTCATCATTGATTTAATTTATTCCCTATCAACAAAGGATAATTGCTGTGGCTACTTTGATAGTACCGACTACCCTGCCGTCTCGTACTCCTGTAGAGCTACCGAGACAGGGTTAGGAGACAACTGGCCCGGATGTGTAGACATGATTCACATTTACATGGATAACTATCTCCGAAACATATATACCGCGTTGTTTGGCTTTGTAGCCGTAGATGTATTTGCCCTAGTTGCGGCAGTTGTCCTAATCCAAGCAAGAAACGACCAAGAGCGCTATGAACGAATATCAGTCCGTATGTCAAAACTATATCTTGCCTATTTCCCACCAGCAATGTAATTCGGGATTCCGATAGAGAATGTATATCAGTGGGTACACCTGCTGTGGGAATCTTGTAAATATTCAGGAGGTTTCGGGTGCCGAAGATTGCCTACTTTACAACCCCATAGAAATGGCCATGTTCTTTTGTTGCTACACAACTATGTAATATCTACCTTCCAGGAACTTGAATTGCTGAATTACTTGAATAAACTATAGGCATGACTACAGCGCTGTAGTAGTATACATAATCCACCCTAGCAATCGAGGCAGTTATCGGAAGGTTCCTCATTGACTGTCCTCCTACTATGATCAGTGTTCTCTGAATGTTGTGGAGCAAAGGGTTGGTTACACTCTATTTTCTTGTTTTGTGTATGCCCACTGCCTGAGGACTCCAACAAGAGATCCCTAATTGCACAAGTATAGGTGGCAAAATAATAATAAAAACGATGTATAGATACAGCATTGCTCATTGGATATTTCTATATATCAATTCAACTACCACAAATAAAAAGTGCCCGTTCCGGGGGATTGATTTTGATGAAAAGTTTATTCCTATCAAATCAGGAATATTCCTATGTACGAACAAGGATTATTGTCAACAGTCCCCATACGTTTCATTTCGAGGGTTTAGAAACACTCGGATACTCACTCCTTTCCAACCAACTGAGCCTGAACAACTGAGGTCTAGGTGGAAATTGTTAGAATCGCATCTCATCATCGACCTGGGTCGTAATCATGAAGTCGCCTGGGAACCATGATGAATCTTTCGTAGCTTCCATTCACTGCAATGCTCGACAGTGAATTATACACGTGAGCCCAGGACATATCTTGCTTGGCTAATATACATGTAGAGTAGTGAATCTAACCGCCAATCCCTGCCCTGTGGCCAACTAAATATATCCAAATTCATGGGGCAAAGTATATGATTAGATATCGAGAATTAGAGGTTGGGCCATCCTAGACAATGGCAGATCTCCACTCGTTAGTACAGCGATTCTTTGGATTCGCCATACAAAAAAGTAAAAAGCGTATCTTGCGGACATACTATATTACGAGATGTGTTGAAGAATGGGATGATTGTTTCCCACCTGATCACATTGAAACAATCTCTCCGATCATAATTTGGTACGGGCACTACCATTAATTTTCAGCCTACTTTCACAACAATCGTTTTGTGTGTTGATGCATAAATGTACATTACTCCTCTACATTGCTGTATATATTGTACCTAAATATATGGGCTCATTTCCGTTTGCAAGATTCCTATACACAGTTAACCATTTGAAACGGGAACCAACATATATCCTCGCTACTCATTTCCCGACCTTCAACAATTCTCTTACGTGTTGGCGCATTGGTATGCATAGCATTTCGCTGCGTATCCTTTCCAGGTCGAGGGCCTCTATATTTAAGGCGAATCAGTTTGAACCCGATCCACTATTTCTTCCTCCCATCAAGTCCTTGATTGATCCCTAGCTTTGTGCTTCGAAAGTCAGAGACTTTGATTCAATTAAATATTTTAAGGTTTCCGTTTACCTATAACTATCTCTCTCTCCTACACGCTAACGTGAAGTTCAATCTGTTGCCTCCCTTTCTCTAGCATTCGCTTTGTCTCCTTATACCTACCGCTTAACAACGCCATCGTTCATCACAGATGTCTGATCAATTATCCTCAGAGGCACCTCATGTCGGACTTGATCCACATGACTTGGAGAAGTTGAACGCGCCGTTCTATGTTAGTGTAGGTGTTGGCAGACCACGAATCATCCGAAGCAATACTATTTCTTCTACGACAAGCCCTATCATCAACACGTCGGGCTCGGGTGATATTTGTCAGGAGGTACATTTTACAACCGCCTCGCTGTGCACTGGGCAAGGACAATTGATACTCACTATACACTCATTTGATATGCTTGTGAATCGCCCACCAGATGACTGCGATGACTGACCTTATACAGACTCTTCAACAGCAGCTTGAGAAGCAGCAAGAAGTGATCGATGGCATGCAGGAAAAGCTAGCCCAGTTAATACCATTTTTTCATTGTATGCCATCCCATGCAAGTTCACTGATAGGGGCATTTGTAGGAATCGAGCAGAAGCGCCAGAGATAACGTTCTCGTTGTAAGTGGTGGATGGGACTGATTTATTCATGCGGTGCATTCTAATGTAGCGAACCCAATCGTTCACAAATAGCTTCGACGATGAAGGTGGATACGAGCATGAAGATGCGTATGATGAAGGGATCGTGTTCGACGTAAGTTGAATCAGTGCTTCAGTCGGCTATATCCAACCCGTGACTAATAAGACTTCGTGTTCGGATCCTCAATAGGAGTTTAACGAGGCATTTCTTGAGGATTTCTTGTCGGAATCGGAAGATGTCGATGAACGCTACGACCGCCTGAGCGGCGTTCTTCAAAATCTTATTGATCAAGCCGAAACTGTGCTAGAGCGAGGCGAGTCTTCCGGTCTAAGTTTGCATTTTCGACGTGGATCGAGGTCTTCGGTAGTGACCATTAGTCGCAGTCGCCGAAGCTCTGTTGAGAGCACGGTCCTCCGAAGGGAAAGTGTGAACAAGGAATTCAAGAAGATGGATAAGCTGGTTGAAGCGCAAGAGTTTACCGAAGCAGAAGAAGATATCCAGACTCTCAATGGGGACGAGCCTTTGGACAGTCAAAAAGGCCTCAGTCACTCTGAGGATATGCATAATTTAGAGTTTAGCGAATCTCAGGAAGAAGACCTTTTTGCCTTTTTGAAAAAGAGTCTTTCCGTTGAGAAAGCCGCCCATGATTTGCCGCAGATCATGACGAGGGTGATAGTGGATGTAGCAGCCTTATGCTCTCTTTTGGTCAAAGCTGTCAGCGGATCAGTCAAACGCCCTACCGTTAAGGAACTAGCTCTATATTTGGCTTTAAGGAACAAATATAGAAACAACAGGATATCCAATACCTCATAGACCAAAAGCTCCTCCACTAAATATCTATTTTATGGAACATTAGTACCATTACTGTGCTAGTCGATAGCTTGCTTCGGGACTTTAAGCAACTACGCCCAATTTTTGCTAACTTCCTCTTGTATCTAACGATATACAAGAAGATTTGGCACCTTGCTGATTAAAGTGTAGAATTAGATTCTGTCTAAAAAATAAATATACTAACACGCACTAGAGTAGCACATTCCATAAAAGGAGGATGGTGATATCCATATATGAAGCCGGAAGCTCTTTTGATATCTGCCTCTTGGTTTTTCAAGTAGGCAAGGTTGGACTGGCGAGTGTACGGACTGATGATTCCCAGAAAGGGGATTGGTAATCGCATTCATCCACTGATTCATTTCGCAGCTCTTGATTATTGATCGGGATTCCTACCTGGTATTGCTCCAAAATTCCGCCCCATCACCCATGCCACCTTGGCATGAATAATCTCGTTTCCACTTAGAGGCTCGAAGTAACAAATGATCGATGCTTGTGTTTCGTCATCCGATTTCCCTACCCAAATAGGAGCATGGCCATCTGGATATGTGGGGCTGGTTATTAATGGTCCTGGGAATCCTGGTGCCGAAATATTGGATCATTCTGCTGTTTTCATATTTCTTTGTCGAGATCCGCCGCCCGCTATTGTAGCCGGAACTGATTGGGCCGATGAACATGCTGGATGTTGTGTATTTCATCCAATGATGGGTACGCATCATGTTAGCAGGTACTCGATGAACATCGCCATACAGCGCGGTTTATTGGTTTGTTGATCCAAGTTGAGATGGGGAATCTAAATGATATGGTTATGAATTAAATATATGGATATAAAACGGGATTGCTAGATTAGAGATGGGATATGTGTATGCTTTTCAAAGATCAACTATCCATTATCACCATTTTCATGCCTTTTTAAATCTAATGAGGTGAGGGACTTTAGTCAGACTCGAAGTCTTTCTTCAGGGTGATGACAGCATCAATGGATCCCCAGACACAACCGATGGTGCCGATTACGATGGTAAGTGCGAACCAGATTAATTGGGGAATATTGCATCTTCTCCATCCGTAGAGCTTGAGATAGCAGATCACAGGTAATACCTATATGCGAACACGTTCAGACTATAGCCTACAAACATGAAACAAGCGGCTACTTACGAAGACGGTCATACATTCGGAGAGGGCACCAATCAATGACATAAAGTCACCAAAATATGGTACAATCACTGCAATAAGGCCAACAAAGAAAATGGTGGCAACACGAATCGCAGTTCTGATGGAGTAATATGCCACATTCGAGAAGCGCTCTTGATTAATGTGGAAATTGTGCTCGATTTCGTTGACAAACCCAAACAAGAAGAGAGGGGATGCCAGAAGCACATGCATAGTAATCAGAATTACAGCAACAATGGTGGCGGGGTTGTATGGCTTGAGGTTTGCGAAGATGGGGGCTTCAGCGGCGCTACCAAAGACATAGTAACCGCAGACTGCTATCAAGAGATAGAGAATTGCCACGGCAGAAATAGCCAACGACATCACTCGATTCCAAGCCTTGGGATTCTTCATGGTGGCTTCGACGTGAGGGAAAACAACGTTACCACCAAACGAAAAACCAATGGATCCAAGTGAGAGCGGGATTTGTCCCCAGTTAACGAACTCGTGGTGGCGAGTCGGGTCAGCCTTCGCTTTGT
This sequence comes from Basidiobolus meristosporus CBS 931.73, assembly GCA_002104905.1. NCBI lineage: Eukaryota > Fungi > Basidiobolomycota > Basidiobolomycetes > Basidiobolales > Basidiobolaceae > Basidiobolus > Basidiobolus meristosporus. The sequence goes on along the minus strand of MCFE01000206.1, from coordinate 69,058 downwards.
CAAGGCTCATGAAACTGACAACAACCACCACAATGATAGCAAAGATGGTGGTGAATGTACCGAAGAAGGATAGGACGGTTATTTCTCTAATGTTACGGAAGATAACAAAAGGAATGAAAACCAAAGCGGCGCAGATCATGATCCAGTTCTGCTTCGTGAGAGTAACGCCGAGTGGTTCCACCAGGGAATAGATGTTAGTACCCGCCAGGATCATATAGACGATAGGACCTCCAATGACAATAGAATTGTGGAAGAACCATACTGCCACTTTTCCCACGATGCCAAAAGAGGCCTGACCAATCTCGGTATACGAAGTGAGACGGCGATCACTAAACTCAACGGATTAAAACAAGAGGCATGAAGGCGGAGAAAGCGATGCAACATTACGGTATGGCGTATAGGCATCGAACGAGAAGTACGTTGTTGTAGATAGCAAACGCTGTGCACAGGACGATAATGATGATAGCAATCCACCCAGCATTTCCGACGACATATGGTAGTGAGAGCTACAGGCATTGAGTTAAAGGCAACACACCAGAAATCAGAAATCGATTCACTGTTATCGTCAAAGCATAAAGGATACGGAGCCACTTCCAGCCAGAATACACAGTAAATGCCAAAATGCTGCTATATCGGAAGCAGATCTCACACCTTGCGGGGTCACTTCTTCGTTGTGCTTTTGACCAACATTGTGCTGATGCTCAAAGTCGGGGCTAGTAGAATGCTTGTCTAGTTACGTGAGGCGTTAGTGAAATGAAGGCAAGCGTAAGCTTAGATAATTGTACCTGTCATTGGAGAATGTATATAGGTTTTGACACGAGGCTGCGTTGTTGAACGGAGGTGTTGAGCAATCGTATTTATATTGGATCTAGAAGCCAGTCTGACGAAACTCCCCAAAAAGATAGATCTAATCATTTGTCCAGCTCAGTGATCCATTCGACCTTCTAAATTCGCCCTAGTCTCCCACCAATGAATGAACCTATAAATTCGCAAGTTGGCTATGGTGTTAGGAAATATTCCACGCTGATAGTTGATGATTGCTAATAAGAAAATTCATCCAACAAACTGGATATCCACAATGACACCATGATTCCAGGTGATGTGCGAATTCGGTCAACCCTGCGGTTATTTCAAGGTGTGTGAAAAAGGATGACTGTTATTCTTAAGATGAAGTTTATGCTGAACACTGCTCCTAGAATATAAGGTAGCAGACACCTACAACAGAGATGGCTTGGATTCCTCATTCTATTTCAAGACCTAATCCACCATAAACCATAAACCAATGGAGTGACGACAATGGTTTCTCGAAGCTAATGAAAAAAGGGTGAACACAAAGAACTCTGAACATCAAGAGAGATTGCAGTAACAAGTGGCCCCGAATTAAGGTTTCTGACATGTTGTAAGATACATCTCCTGATTATCATTATCGGGTCTTTTGATAAGTATTTTAGGTAATTCCAATATGGTATACAATTAGCCCATAAAGGAACTAGTCCCAAATTCATACACTACTTCACCATGGCAATCAAGAGCATGGCCCTAATATAGAAGCAACTTGCCACATCGAAGCTCATTAGCAGTTAGGGATGGTTAGGGCCACGGTAAACCTCGACAAAAGCCACGAGATATATAGCCAAGGCTGTTTCCAATCTTACATCAAGTTGATGTTGCCACATGTGACATGTAGTATCCACCCCTCTCGTTTACCAGGGTACAAATGATCTGTTTGGATGTGTGTAAACGTACAGCTCCCCTTGCTCACCGTTACTTTAATTCACAAATCTGCCCCACAATCTAAATTCAACCATATCTTTTGAGCAACATAAACCCAAAAGCATATTTTCTTTCACCATATTACTCTATGGTCTTTCCTGTGATCGCAGAGGCATCCTTTGAGCCGGTACTGTTGTCAAACCATCGATTCATAATCGAATTGATGTACCACATGCTACGAAGAAAATTTGACATTCGTCATCTGTGGTTGTTATTATAACATTTCAGACAGAATCGTAGAACATTAAGAGCCTCGAATATGGGCCTTTATCGGGGTAAGCTACAACCTGTGGCTCGCATGATAAACACGGGCCACCCTACCTCTTATTTTTGGACTTTCCACTCCGTATCCACCTGTTCAAGATTCCGATACAGCTTCCACCTTTTCCTCTCCGGTACATTGCACGCACCCGAGATTAAGTTAATCCAAATAAAGAACTTCGTGTACCAGGCAATTTTCTCGTCGTGTGAAGTTAAATGCCACTTAAATTTTTCGTTTGCCTACACAAGCGGCAGATTAGATTCCATCATTTACTAAACTGGTGGCACTGTATCTTTCACTATAATTTAGGTATTCCCACAATGGGCTCTAACCCGACAATCTTCCGATATCCCATAGCACTGCACTCTATCTTTCCTTGATCCTCCAGAGGACTGCCCCACCAGAGCCTAATCTTCCTGAGAGGTTCGGATTATTTTGGAGAATACGGAGCCGCTCTATTGGTAATGCAACTTCAAATTCATGCTATCAGGATTGAGCACCATCTCACAAGCATACCATCTGATCTGGCCATCCTCTAACGCCACTGAAGGTCTATTGGTTTGTGGTGCACCAGACACTTGAACTGACTGATCTAGCATTCGGCTGGGGTCAAAGATTTCAATAATAAGCCTTTAAAATCACAACTCGATCGCTGTATTCTCAACTGCTCTGACCAGTTGATCGTAAAACCCCGTGATCGGCCCATGCCAATACGTGTTGACCCTGTTCAATTAGCACTCATCCGGGGATATCGAGACCAACTGCATTGGATCTGAACATAGGTTTCGTTACCTCTGGCCTGTAGGACGTCCGTTTCTTTTACTGCCTCAGCCGAGAATCGGGTTCCGTGATAAAGGTATGGGGGTTGAGAGGCAGAGTTTATTGGCCAGCGGGATGTGAGATGTACGATAAGGACATATGCTTTGTCGGGATACTTCATGATATCCTTCATCGAGTCTTGAAACCAAGTGGCGACGTGGTGATATCAGCCTTTAGGAGGCCCAAATAATGATACTGACTTGCGCAAGAAACCAATTGGAGTGAACATCGACACTTGAATTTATTTGCAACAAGTCAGCTGGATAGAGATTAAATTGGTGGTTCCGGCGGATATACCCAATCACTTTATTGCTTACGGTGGCTGAAACTCTTGTGGGTAAGTGGTTTGCCTTGGGGGTCGGTATATTGGGAGATGTGTATATAAGGCTTCGTGACGAGAAGCCAGTCACTCAAAGAGCACACACATTCAAGAACATGCCTCGTAAGCAGACTGCCAAAGAGAAGGAGAACCCAAAAATGAAGGCTGACAAGAACAGGCCAAAATCTAAAGCTGAGAAAAAGGAGGAGCAGAAGCAGCATAAGCTGAAGGTTTGTCCCAGCATCCCCGAGCTTTCTTGACCCATTACAGGGATACTGACTCCACGATCTCTCCACAGAAACAGGAAAAGCAGCAGATCAGAGACAAGCTTCAATAACATATCGTTTATTGTGGTGATCAATACCAGCCCCCACTCATCAATCTATGAACAGATGTGTAATTTATCGATGTAGCTTGAACACTCATTCCGTCTCGAATGGCAATAAACATTCACTTGAGCTTTAAAAGTATGGCGTTTCACCTCACCAGTCAAATAGCATAGAGCGGAAACGGCAATTCTGCCTCAAAATCTATATACACATATTTTATTTCCTTCTAAGAAACTGATAACAAATAACAATAATGGGTATGAATAAAAGACTTGAGCGAGAGTAACGATGACGATAGGATGGTAAGTTGGGTTAGCAATTCGGTACAAAAACTAATAATAGGAAATAGGAACGCCACTTCGAAGCTGTTTGCTATAGTAAGAATACAATATTAATCGAAGAGGATGTCAAAAACCTATTGACAGAGCAAACAAGACAGGTTGATATTAGAAGGGAATCCGGAAACACCGTCGGCTGATGAGGGCTATCCAAATGATGATACTTCGGTTGAAGACACAATATAACATCTCGGATTAAGGAAAAGGTGCGGAGTCTTGGACTAATTTCGTCATTTGGAACTGTTTGTCGATCAGTGGTCGAACGTCCTCAACGTCAACGAGAGTTTGTAAGAATTCCAACACTTGAATAAGCTCCGTGTCATCCTACAAAAAAGGTATTCTCCATCCGTCAGCCTGTGTAGAATACGCTTAAGGAAGTGTGGAATTGATACTCACTGGATCATCATACCAACTCTTAATGGGGACACCGTTGGTGATCTGGTATGAGAAGGCTAAGGAGCGAGTTAGCTCTGTATTGGATGAATCGAAGGATGCGACGAATACCTATTGGTGAGTTATCTACGATAATAGTTTTCGCCAAGTCACGGCCCAAGACACGTAAATCCTTGATATAGTTCCCTTCCACATATACGCAGGAGTCACGGAACAGTCGGTATCTTGTTGAACAGAGTTAGCAACCGCCGACATTGCCAGCCAATTACATGTATTACTTGATGTAGCTGCGTTTGGGATCAATAAGATTCAATAGACGATCAGCATAAGCCTTCTGCGAAGCGGTAAAGATGGCGATCTCGAAGTGCTCTGAAGCACGCTTCAGGAATTCCACAGCGTATGGACGCAAACGCCCTCTCACCTAGAAGTTAGAAAGGAGCGTTAGGTTCTGGCCTTTACTAAAAGTTAAGAAGTTCAACACACTTCTTGAACGATGCCTTGGAAGCGTACAGGAAAGCGTACATCTGGATTATCTGCAAACAGGGCTTGAGTCTGATGTATAGAAGATGAGGCTACTTGGTTTACATACCCATCTCAGATACACTGCAATGAACCAGCGTTTCATCCAAATCCAGCACTGGAAACCAATTGAATAAGCGTATAGTCCATGAAAGGTTGCATGAAATCATATCTACCTAAGGTGATGTTTGGGCTGGAACGCGTCTTCTTGGGTAAGATTGAAGGCCGTTGAAGAGCCTCGGGGGGTGGTGGTGGGATACTTGCCATGAATTGATATCTGACAAAAATGTTAGGTAACCAGGTTTGTGGAATTGAATCAAAACTATTGACTTACGGATTGAATTCCTCTTCTTCGTACTCACTCTCCTCATCCATAGGATCCAATACCTGATGCCCAGAGATACTCATCGGAGCATCAAGACAGTATTGGCTTGGTTCATCAATGTTGGTCTGATTGTCGGCTATTCATCGTAAAATAAGAGATCAGCGATCAACTTGATAGCAGCGTTGTTCAAATGCAGGCATACCAAAGGTTGGAATCCCTTCATTAAGCTCATAAGACATACATTCGGAAGGAGGGAGATTAGTCTCTGGAATCTTCTCCTCATTTGAACCATCTTTTAATCTGCTCGCAAAATCGGAAGTCAAACTTCTCAAGGTTTCCCCTAATGGAATTTGCCGGTTAATTCAAATACAAGCCTTGAGCATTACCAAAGCTACAAACCCGTTTGGACTTTTTTGAAAAAGTTCAGCGCGGGAGAGAAAATACTGGCGAGGAGTGAAGTAGGAGATGATGACTCAGTTTTCTCCGTTGGTTTTTCAACTTGGTCACGTTAGTACAGGAAACGCTAATTTTGGGCGAAGACCATAGTTTACCTTTTGGTGAGGCGTTGGCTTCGTCTTCCGAGACTCGAAAGGTAAATTCGGCTTCTGGGACTTTGACTGGTGTCGCGGTTGCTGTGAGCGTAAAAAATGTTTAGTGTTGGCTTGCTAAATAAACTACCAAACGTGTATGACTTGCTTTAGAAAAGCTGCCAGTAAAAACACTTGTTCCAAGTGGTTATGAAATAGATCAATCTTTTATTACTTATAGGTCCGATAGATTCGTGGGAACAATTTAACTTACCTGAAGTATCAGAAGTCTTGACATCAGTTACCCTTTTTCTTTTGGGGATAGAAGCGATTAAGCAATTATCGCCAGTGCTTGGATTTTCAACAGCATTGGTCGTAACAGGCGTAGAAGGATCTTGGGTAACCTTACGATACTTTGCGGGTCGTTCGGTGGGTGTAGACGAAGGAGTGGTGGAAGGAGTGGTGGAATGTTCAGGTGATGATCGAGAGGAGATTGGTGTGAGTGCTACTTTGTTGGTACGTGGTGTAGAGAGTTTGGAACGCTTAGGTTTGAGGAAAGGTCGTAGGGTTTTTGTACGCGAGGCTAGCTTTTGTGTCAATGCACTTGCAGCTTCCTCAGCAGTGACTACACTAGCGGAACGTTTTCTACTTACTGGTGTTGTTGGCATAGACTTTGGTGTCATATCAACGAAAGAAATAAGAGACAGAGCTGCTAACTAGATTTTCCTACCAGGAGGAATATACATGAAATACTTCAATCACACTTGGCTAGCCAATCCTTTCTAGATAAATTGAATTGTAATTCGTTACTGGAAGCAAAAACAATTTCTACAAATATCAAATAAATTGGTAAACCTTATTGGATCGTATCCTATAATATTTCATGGTATGCAATCCCCACATTTTTCCATCACTCAAAGCTCGTTCAATTTTCACTTGATCCTTTTTTTTATTGATAATCGACTGCCATACAAGTGATCCTGCACCCAACATCCCATTGGCCACAAGCACAAAGCTGTTCCTTTCTAAACAAACATTGTGACTTGCTTGATGTCGAGGGAAGAGAAACGCTTAGTGTTGTTGCCAACCAGCAGGCACATTTGGACCATATGCATATCTCCCTCCAGATGCCTTAATCAAAGACGCGCGAGTTTCCTGGAAAGCAACCACACGACAAAGCGTTTCTCTCTTCACCTCGAGATTGCTCCACATCCAAAATCTCCACACTACTCCTGGTTTTAGAAGATCTTGGTGGCTTTAAGCCTGCCGTAATGGGCATGAACTCGGTGTCTGGCCAACCATCAATCTATGCTGAGCACCGAGGCGTGGTTTCCGCCAGATATTTGTTGACTTTGATTAGCAGAATATGCTCTTGGCTTGTTTTCCCAGGCGTTTCGCATGCAAGGCGATGTCTGAAGTCTGAAATCTGCTAGTGGTATATACCCACCAATAAACAATCAATCACACTACAAATTATATACTGGAAAGCTGGCCCGACCTCCCCTCCAAGATAACGCCATCAGCAGCCTATCCAAGTGCCCCTCTTAGTTGAACAAGCCGGCCCCTGTACCCGCAGATAAGAGCGAAATCTACAGTCCCTTTTCGGAATATCACCATGGATTTATTTACAACCCTGCAAATGTATACACCTTCACCAGTTTGAATAAACTATCCCCCAAGCAGAACCTACCGAAATCAACCCTAGCAATAAAGCCCATAAACCGATCAACATTGTTAGGGGCAGTGCCACTTGTCATTTCTATGGGGATTGCATGATCTATGACAGTATGTACATTCTTTATGACTCACTGTGAATGCCCGTCCTTGAAAGGTAGCGATTTATAGCCTGAGCCAATACATGTGACAGGTATTCAGATTTCTTTTCTAAAAATGCTCCTATTGACTAAAGTGGAAATACAGAGTTGGTACGATCGTATTATAGATATGGCCGATTATCGCTGGAAGAATGGATACTTTAATGCGATAAATATTGTCCACCTGTTCCTGGAGTCGAGTATCTTTGGCTTAGCTCCAGTTAGATTTCTCAAATTCCATTCCTGCAATGTCCACTCAAACAAAGGTAGCCAGTTTCCTTGAATCCTCTCCGTTCAAATGCTAATACATAGAGCTAGAAAGATAAGCCTTTGTTTTCCTTGGTAGCTGGCGGTGTTGCTGGAGCGATAGAAGCTGCTGCTACGTATCCCACAGAGTATGTGAAGACGCAGATTCAGCTTCAGGGTAAATCCGCTACTTCAGCTACGGTAACGCAACTCTGTTATCCAGCCTCCATAACTCAGCCCTAAATTGCTCCCTCAGCATTTCAAAGGTCCTCTCGACTGTTTGATGAGCACCGTGAAGAACCAAGGGTTTTTCTCTCTCTATCGAGGTCTTTCGGCAATGTTGATCGGGAATTCCTCCAAAGCCGCCATCAGATTCTATAGCTTTAACTACTTTAAAAATCTTCTTGCCGATGAGAAGGGGCAATTGAGTGCGCCACGCTCGTTACTTGGTTTGTATCTACCACGCTTGCTGTAAGCATTGGTATTGCTGCTAACACTCCATTGATGCAATAGCTGGCTTAGGGGCTGGAATGTCCGAAGCTATACTGGTAGTAACTCCAACGGAAACAATCAAGTTGGTATTTAATTGTACTCTGGATTGAATGGCGAAGAGCTAATATATTGATATAGGACAAAGCTTATTCAGGATCAAAACACTAGTCACCCCCGCTACAAAGGATTGGTCCATGGTATGGTGATGTTGGGATAGGCCCTGTATGTCACGTATTGACTTGATTGGAACTCTAGGAACTTCTCAAATCATTAAGGAGGAGGGAATCCTGGGAATTTACCGCGGCCTTACTGCAGTTATGCTTAGACAAGGTGCCAATCAAGCAGTTCGTTTCACCGTGTACAATTTCTTGAAGCAGGAGATGCAAAAAAGAACCAAACCTGGCCAACAGATCCATTGGGCTACCACATTCGGCATGGGTATGATTGCAGGAACCGTCACCGTATATAGCACGATGCCTTTTGACGTAGTCAAAACCAAGATGCAAAGTATTCATGCCAGGCAGCTCTATAAGAATACCCTACATTGCATGTGGGTAGTATTCAGAGATGAGGGCGTATTCGCTCTGTGGAAGGGAGCCACGCCACGCCTTTCCAGACTTGTGGTAAATATTCTTCTCGTTAACACCACTTGTATTTCTTGACTGAACCATGTTGTATTACTAGTTTTCTGGTGGCATTGTGTTCACAGTGTATGAACAGGTGATGAAGCTATTCAACTATCTCTCGCCACAGTCGCTGGAGCAGTGAGCTGGCTCCTGACCGACTATCTGAATCAGTAATCTGGCGGCTCCCCAAGGCTGATCACGTGCCTACATCCCTTCATCAAGATTTAGACAGCATATGGTTTTGCCCTCTATGACAGTGATATAGATTAACCATCAGCGCCCTGAGTGATCGCAATTGATGAATCCTTCATAGAATACTACCCCAACCAATAAACCAGTAATACTTCGATTAGATTTGATGTTGGTTGGAGGCTTTAACACATTGGCGTACAATCACGGAGCAGCCATTGGGGGAGGCAAGCTCGTAGCACAAGAGAATTAAGCGCCTATTGACAATTACAGAAAATTTTAATCTGCAAGATCACCATTTGCACCTGAGATTTGTAAGTGCCCCATAGGACCAATACTAGTACAGGTATATTAGTATTGAAGAAACCAGTAGACTAGTGAGCTATTCTCTAAGCCCACTGCCGTCAACCACTGATAGATATGCGAAGTTTCACTTTCACAACGTTTAAATTGGACTGAGGCAGCCTGTACACCCTGAATACAAAGGCCAAAGTACCCGCTTATTGGAGTCCGCTTGGCCAAACACATACATATATATATATTCACTCCGAATGTCTCGCCGCCATACTGCTTTTGTTGCCGTAGTTGAAAGTAGGTTACTTGGTTTGAGTAACGAGGTGTGCGGAACGTGAGAGAAACAAGGTTTTATTTGGACTGGTATACATCGGGTGGAAGCAATCTGTAAAGTGTGATTTTACGTCGGTAACAAAAGGGTTGTGCCAAATAAGTACAGGTTCGGCCTTAAAGAAATGGAAGGCTTACGAGAACTTCGGCATCTCACCACTTCTATTGTTCTCTTTGCTGTTTTTCCTCCTCAGCTCTCCGGAGAAGCTCTTGGATCTTTGAGTTCAGAGTATCCACTTTTCTATCTAAATCGGTCAAAGCTGTGTCGGCATCGTTCATATCCTTGAGGAGCGAGCCGAGATCAAGATTCTCTAATTCTTTAAGCTCATTTTGAAGGGCTAAAGCTTCAGCAATCGTGCTATTATTAGAAGCGGCCATGTTATCAGTCAAGTAAAGCTCATGTCAACCATTCTGCTCTATAAATCTAGTATGTTGGTTGGATATCATTGGATACCTCAAATAAGTTGGGCTGTCGCTGGAATTCCATGCAATATGTACTAAATGACATTGTATAGTTTAGAAATGATTAATCATAGTAAAATGCACCATTCAGATGTGGCGGATCAATCACGTAAGGAGTGTGGTAGTTGATCTTAGCATTTCATTAGACTAGTCAAGCTGGATTTATCATTTACAATAATCAAGTAGGCAATATTTATTTGCCACAAATATTCAAACTGGTATATTCAACTACAAAGTTTCCATTGATGATTCTGTGCGCAACTTGTCTTCAAGCAGGCTGACATGCGATCGTATACGTTGTGTGGTCAACATTAATTATTGTGATATTCCTATCGGATTTATCTGCTTTATTCCTCTTTGGATTTCATCAATGGATGAAAAGGAGGCTTCACGCTTCTTGCTTGAAGCCACTCCAATACACGGTGTTCCATCCTACGAAGCTATCAACGCACCTTAATAAAAAGTCTGATGGATTCTTAATATTGGTTGAAAGTACCTTGAGGGCAATTGGGTTGTCTCCCTGCTCTGTCACTATTTGCTTAGTAAAAATAGTATACATTCCGTTGAGATTGCCAAACAGCACATCAGTTAGCAATCGATCACCTACAAAGGCGATGGTGGTGGGATCGGTAGTCTGACAGTACTTGAGCAAAGCCCCCCCGCCGCCTGGCTTCTTCTCTTCTCTACGTAGCACTTTTACTCCTATATTACAACGATGAATATCGATAGGCACTCCCTTCAAGTTGGTCACTTGGAAGCAATACCTAGATTTGATTCTATTTCTATCGCCTGAAAACCCGTAATATCTTAATATACGAAACATGTAGAGAACATATGAATAACAAACCTTTTTGTACTGAGCATCATCGTTTGTTCCAGCTGAGTTAGAAACTATCACGATGTTTTCACCAAAAACTCTTTTACATTCAGTCCAGCTTTCCTACATTGTGGAAGGTAAAGAGTCATTCAGAAATAACCAAATACTTCATAAAGAGATACCTTGAATGGAGCGTGTAACTGATTAGCGTAAGGTGCAGTTAGGCAGTTATCTTTGTCAAAGGCTATTGTTTTTATTCCTCCCTCTTTAAGCTTCAAATAATTGATGTCGCGAATGTCTATACTTCAACTTAGTATTGGTGCAAAGAAGAAGCCTTTACGACCTACCCTTGACAACAGAGTGTGGTACAATCAGTTTCGGCCTGACGAGCACCTTGAATGCGTTTATTATACCTTGAGGGTTGAAACTTTGCCCCATTTTCGACTGAGGTGTTGAGGCTTAGATAGGATTCTTCCACACCTCCGGCTCATATTTAGATTCAAAAATTTTAGACCATTATTTCCTCAGGTAGCCATATCAACATACACATTCATTGAAATTTACACCGAGTTGTAAGCTAAACCTACAGATAACACGAAGTTCACACGGTGTATGGATGGATGATTTACAGTCAATATCCATCAAATTCACCATGAATAACTGGCAGTGCTGCCGCGGCTCCTCTAGCAGTTCATTTACCAAAACTTGTATGAATCGAGGTTACCTTGTAATGCAAACCCAAGGTATCGACTGGCCTGGAGGTACTTTAGCATTCATTATGTCGATCTTCCAGACAATAAACTGTATCATCCACCCAAGAATATTTCACGCTTCCCAGTGCGCATCAGTAGCACGCATTTACACTAGCGTCGTGATAGCAAGATCGATGGATTTGAAGATAAGCAGATATGATTCTGAAATCCACTTGGAAAAACCACCCATTCCACCGACTTTTAATGCCGACTGTAACTAGTATCATCGTACTGGACAGTCGGCTACCTTACGAAAAACTGTTCGTCGTGGATGTAATTACAGTATATTTGTATAGGACACCTATTTCTGAATATCGTAATGTATTAAGCTCCCTTAATCGCTCTAAAAATAACCAATCTATTCAAGAGGGTACAGATTGTGGAGACACAAAAGTAATTCAATACCGCTTTCAGCAAGTATCAGATTCAGCTGGAGTATACTTTTCATAAAACAAGAGATATGCTTGGCATCTGAGGACTTCTTCAAGCGGGGCAGGTCTAACTTGGGTATCACTGCAATAAATCCACCTCTTTTCAGCTGGCTTCGTGGTGGGGGTTTCTTTAGGCTCTTCAGAATCATCTTGGCTGGCCTCAGAGGAAATGGGGTCTTCGTATCTGTCGGTCAACACATATGCTACATAATGCCCACCGGAAAGACCCCCCATATGCACCACGACCGCGTACAAGGAATACATGATTTGTGGTTGTTTTTCGTTGAAGTTTGCGATAATCAACTCCTGATTCTGGGAAAGAATTGGAGATTTACCCTCTGGGAAACAAGTTCGGGGTGCCATGAAGGTCGAAATGTCGATTTCGGTGGGAAATTGTACATAATCGTCTATTTTGCGTGTACTAGCGCGGAACAAGGAATATCCATATTGCTGGAACCGCTTGAGATGGCAGACCAATACGGTTGGAGCAGTGTGTATTAGATAACGTCTAAATGCCTTACGAAGAACATATGTCTGCTTCTTGGGTTTCTGAGGAGCAACGGTTACTGGTTTTTCAATATAATTGCCAAAAGCGTCGACTGGAGGGGAGGCCTCGTTATCAGAGTTACCATCGGTCTCGCTTGAAGCAAATAAATCCATTTCCATCATAGACTCACTGCTTTCATTGAGTGACATATCCTTGAGATCCAATAACTCGGATTCGGGCTGCGAGCTTCGATTATCCAACTCTAACTCAGCGAGGTCTGAGTTCTCTGCAGTCGCTTTATCCTCTACTGGCAAAGGGTTCTCAAGGCTGCACTCATCTTCTTGATCCGACGTTATAGAGTTTGGCGAACCTGGGCTGTGTAAGAATGCTTCTTCTGTAACACTTGGCGACGCTGAGCTGTCTGAATCTGCCTCCGATTCTGGATGCATGTACTTATAGCAGGATTCACAGGTATAAGAGTTCTCGCCAGATAGCTCCTCAACTGCGGTGAATTTGTTGATACAGTTCTCCAGAGAGAATTTCTCAATCTTCATGTCCGCACAGCGATCACTCAAAAGTGAACTAGCGAAGGCAAGATACTCAGCGGAAGGGGTGGGTATAGCAGCATTTGAGGACTCCTCACTTTCCCTCTTTGCTTCTTCGATTTCTTCTTCACCCTTGTCGTCCGCGTTCGTTTTAGGTACTTTTCTTGATCTCTTGAAAGCATGAAGGATGGTGAACACCATTGTAACTTGATGACATGAAGGATGGTAACTAGACCATAGAAACTATCTTAAATACCTTCTCCTTTCTTGATTTCTTGTCAACAGGCTTCATTTTCGAGGTTGGTAAGTTGATACAGGGAATCATAACAATGGTAGGACGGTATTACCTCTTGGATGTCAATATCAATTGGGAGAGACAAGTCTAGGAAATCCTCGTACGAGTATGAAACCTACATCCAGATATAAGCACAAATGAAAGATACATAAACCTACATTTCTTTCCTTACACTTTTACAAGTATCACACACGATGAGACTGACGAGCTTCCCGCCAAAACAGTCGTCAATAATAGACACACTCTTGGTTTCTGTGCCCTGGTCGCCTTCTAATAAACAGCTCTCTGTCAGTATCCAGTGTTGCTGAAGAGAAATGGCTGAAGCGGTTGAATGATACCTCTTCGTGTAGACTAAGCAATAGTACATGATTAATAATGGCCAACAAAAAGTCTAAAGAGAATGCCATTACCTTTATCTGCTCCTCTCGAAGCCCGTCAAATAGATATCTCATTAACTCATGGCTATCTTGTTGATGGAAGCCCTTGAATTGCTTCCACTTCTTAGCAATCATAGAAAAGAACTCCACTGGTTTGACAACGCTCCCTTTTTGAGTCCACATAGATGTAAGCATGCCTCTCATTGATGTATTTAGTGGCCCGAAGGTATGTGGGACCTTCTTTAAATCCTCCAGTGGCATCATCCACAAGTCTTGCAAATACTTGGTTGCCGATATTGACTGGAGAAATAGCTTAATTATAATTTACAAGCACAAAACACAAAGTAAGCCCCACCTGCATCAAAGAGTTGAAAAAGCATGTATTTCCTAGGTTTTGAAGGCCAGGAGCAACTATGCGAATTTTCTGTTTGCTGGATAACTTCGGCTCGGATACTGATTTCTCTACAACGCAAAGTTGAATAAGCACGCGTATTTTTGTTGAAGAACTCCTGAACACGTACCAGCTTTAGAGGCCTTTGTTCCTAAATGCTTTTCCACTAATGTGCGGACATCGAAAATGACTTGATTTTTGCTGGAAGGAGCGATTTCACCCTCGCATCGAAAGCACCTGAACAAAATGATTATTCTTTAGTCGCCAATCAAGAATGATCCAACACCAATATAAAAGTACCAGCACTCGAGAGATTTGAGATTGATAGCCAAGGAGTCACCTTTGTTTGTCATTTCGAAGTGCTCGTGTGCATGATCGTTGTCTTCATTAGAACAAGTGATTTTACAACAAGTCAAGCACAAAAATTGTTTTTTGTCCTTGTCTTCAGTGGTGGCAATCTCTGAATCGAGCGTGGTTTCTTTTTTACAAATCTGCAATAAAGGCGAAATTCAACACACAAGTAAATACCAAAATAAGAAAGTAGGTCGATCATACATAGCAGTCGCCAGGCTCTAGATGGGGAAGAGTTTTCTTGATCTTCGGCAATTTGATGCATTTGAGATGAGGACACCTAGCAGGTTTGTTGGTAGTCTCATCTTCACTACTGGCATCTTCAACGTCGCTGAATATCGGTTCGGCAGAAGGCTCTGCGTTTGCGTTTATGTGAGTTCCATGGGTGTATTGAAATTAGATTACCAGCCGTACAAGACACAGTACTTTAATCACTAGTGCACCTAAATGTTTTACTCACCGCTTTGTTTGCGATTTTTCCCTGCAGTTGTTTTACTGGCTCTCTGAGCTTTTTTCTGTTTCACCTTCCCTTTCTTTACCATATTGTTGAGGTAGTCGGCCACAAAGTTAAGGAAGAAACGAAGACTATGTGCTATTTCAAGGAGACTGGAGATTTAGATCACTGGTTGAAATAACTGAAAATCCATCTCCTGATTTGATATTCCGGGTGCATTCTAGTATTTACAAATAGTGCCACCTCCAAAATTTTGTGTGATAAAGTTGTTTCGACGCAGCTGATCGCACAACATTTCCGAGCTCTCGTTTGTGACAGACATAATCAGAAACCATCATAGTTTCCCCTTGATCTTTTTTTCATAATTCCCACCAATATCACTGCTCCTTAACCTTTTTACAACCTCTAACATATCCTCGAGAATCCCTCCGACTCCATTAAATTTCTGTTTTAACACATTGGTAACAGGAGTTCACTTCAACGGAACTTTCGCCCATTCGCAAAGAATCGGAGCTACTTGAACCATTAAGTGAAGTTCCAGCATTGATGCTAACCAAGAACGTTGGCTCATTGATTGAATCCAAACCGCCATATGCAAGGTGGAGGAAACGCGCGACGCGAAAACCCATCGGCAAACCAATAATATAGACCCCAGTAGAAAGTTCAGAAACTCCTAGACGGACGGATCCCATTCAACAATGAACATGAGGGCGGAGACTAGGTGTAGGCAGAGACCAACCTAAACGGTTCAGTCTGTCAGTTAGGCGACCTCAACCATCCCTTTTATATTCTCTCGATACTACAACCCGGAATCTTTGTTCCAGTCTGGCTGACCGGAATATGACAAAATTGATTGTAATCTATGGAAGGGAGTCCAAATTTAGTCATCGTATGACAAACTCAGAAAGTCTGCCAAGGTGTAGTGGTAGATTTTACATTGTGGTTTCTATTGGCGGGTATTCCAAAACGGACCTGCACGATTGGCTGCTGATCTGTGGCTTTCCTGAGAGCTTCCTGGTCTAATCATGCTATTAATGAGGATGTATGCAGGATATATGAAAAGCTAATTATTTTGATGCGACTTCACATTCAGAAGAACCATCCAAGGGAACTGATAGATAAATGCTAATCGTGTCTTGATCTCACAAACCACTTCTGCCTTGAAATTCTCTGACCTCGTGTGGTACCCATAAAGTGGCAAGCCATCAAAACAATAGGCAACGATCATCAGATCATTTTCAATTGGAATTGTGAAATACGAGAATGACGAGTGGCTAGCCAGACTGGCTGCTTCCGAATTGTAATGCTGATGGATGCACGTACCATTATATTGTTGTCCGTAGCAAGAATTTATTGGAAGCTGATATGTGGACTGGCATTGAATGCCATACAATATCATCCACGACTGTATGGCAATTCCGAAATTAGCCAACAAATATAGACGCGCTTGAAATCAGCCCTCTTGGAAGTAGTGCATCACTAGACATAAATTGAGGTCCATTCATTCATTCATTGATCCAAGTCACCATCACGATTAGGGGGCTCACTCGACGATCTCGCATATTTCTGAATTCCTTTAAATCATCTGAACTCGTCCTTGGTTTAATTGGGTGAAAACTGGGCTATTTTACTATCAAAAGCCAGCGTGCTGGGATCGCCATCATTTGTCAACAATAGGCCTATTCTAGTGGGATGTTACCTATCTGCATATATAAGCCTCCCATTGGCTGAAATCCTACCTTTTCTCAAAATTGCGACTGTTCTCATAGATATTCGCAGCTAAAATCCTTTTGGGAAGTGAAAAATTTGAACGACAAAAGAAAAAAAACCCAAATTTATCCATTCCCGCAAGGATTCCCTGGATCTATCCGCCTCTGATTCGTTACAAATTCAAACACTTTGTGCCAGTTTTGATTCGTCCATTCACGTGAAATGACTCATCTCACTTGGTATATAAGACGGCATGGATCTCAACCCGAAGCATCATCTACTCACCGTATCACTTTGCCGAATCTAGTTCCCTCTTTCTCCATCTCTGCTGTCACATTGAGGTGTGCCAATCAACAAGGGTTCAAGATTAAAAATATCTCTAAATTGAGGCCATTAGGAATTGTGCACCATACAGTCCAAACCTTGCCATTAAACTACACATGAAATTACAATTCCTTAAACTTTTGAACATTGGACATTATTATCCTGAATAACCTTGATCTTGATCAATCGGATCCGTTCTAATTTGTACTTCAACCAATACACTGAGGTCACCACTCCCATATTAGACAATTGCCGAGCCTATGTATTCACCCAGTCCAGTAATTTCACCCTTCAACGCAGTTCCAGACAGTGAGCCGGACCTAGTTCTGGATTCTAATGATAATTATCCCGAGCCCGATCTCACCCAATCACCTCCATACGTTCCTCCATCTCCTGGACCACTGCCGCCACTCTTCTCATTACCCTCACCATATATTTTCGAAGAATATTCCGATGGCTACTCTGAACCGTATGTACCGAATCCCGCATGCCCGGCGGACTCCCGCTCGTCCAATCCGAATACCCCTCTCTCCCATTCATCAGTCGAGTGGATAGGCGGTGTGCCAAAATCGCCCTTGGGCCCTTATAGCTACTGCGACATCGAGCCAATACACCTCAAGGACTACTTTTACTCACACGAAGACCAGAGGGACGCTCACGACAATGTTGATTCCGCCCGTGGTGACTACGACATCACCGAATCATTGTACAATAGACTAGTTGATCAGTACGAAGAGCAGCCCGCGAAGCGCATAAAACTTTCCACTGATATCCTCTCATCCTCCATCGTTGACGCCGATTCTAAACTTCGGTCTAGCACTGTTGATCAGGACATGGTTGCCAAATGCACACCTGTAGGCCATAAGCTCCTCCGTGGTGACGAGCGGAAGTTTATTCAAGAGAATGGCCTTTACAATGCCCACTCGCCGTCGGAGTTTTTCAAACACAAGAAGGATTCACTCTGAGTGGGTTGTACCTTTTCATCACTTGCTCTAGACTTTAAACTTGTAACATTTTTCAAACGTGTGTATATACATTGAGTGTACAGATGTCGAATAAAGTACATTTCGCAGCACTTGTCATCGCTAATAAACCTGACTGCCACATAAAATGTTCGGAGTGTACGAAGGCTCAGCAATGGTGAAGGTAACACGTCGGAATATTGCAGGTATGTAGTAGCATCGATGGAGAATAATCAAATGAAATAAATTCCTGCCCGCGCACCTATCGTTTGGTTTGCGAACTGGGCCCACATATCTCTTTTTCACGAGGCCGTAAATTCATTCAGATGTTAATTGTGAATGCTCGAGCTTGAATTGTAAAACAAGTAGATTACCTTGCGGTGATGGTACCCTTACAGTCACCTTAAACAAGGGTGACATAATTTCGGGATGCAAAAGGCATGACTTGACATACAGATATGAGTGTGAACCACATGGTCACTTCACACTCCCCGTAGTAGTCGCAGTTCATGCTGCTCATGAAGCATGAACTTCAGGGAACTACGAATATGCCGAAAGATTGAAACCGAAAGCAAATCACGTTGTTCGGTCAGCTGGGAAGAATTCGAAACAACCAGTTGAGGCAAAAAAACTGCCTTCATCTATCGAGACTGTCGATTATCATTGGAAGATAGTGTCTGGTCGTCACTGATTTGTGTCCAATCATTACCACCGCAGACTTAATTTAATCAAGCACCGTTGTTGAAGTGATTAAGATATCAAACGTAGGGAGCAGCACCCGTAAGGGAACTGCAAATGGTGGCACATCCCGATATATTGAGATCAGTGATTCGTAATATAAACGTTGCAATGGAGAAGAATGATCCATTCGAATCAAGGGGTATTTCTTCCGGAATGTTAGCCAATCATAGCGCGCTACGATATACTTGGGGATATGGCAGGGGTCAAACAAATCATCTCCTGATGTCATGTCCCCTTATTGGAAGGGAATGAGCCACGGTTCAAGATAACAACAGATAAGAGATGCTCGCAATCACAGTGTATCGAGAGTCGTACGTGAGTCGATTATGTTCGATTAATTTCATCGTGGCTCTGCGGCTCGTGGAGTATATCCCATTCATCCGGAACAGTCATATTTAGAATATCTATCCCCCATGATCAGATGATTATCCAGGTTGTTTTTCATTGATAGCCAATGGCTCATGGTGAGCGGTTGTAAATAAACAATGTGCACAGCAGTGAGTCATGAGACTGGTAAGCTTGTGAAACATGGAGCATATCGTACACTCTGGATAAACTTACCCGCGCATTACTAGACGAATTTCGTATACCCTTGGTAAACAGTCACCAATGGTAATTCCGCTGCCCAACTGAGACTTCTGCGGAATGCCTCCACCTTCGGCCCAATATTTACAATACCCTGGATGCCCGTTTTGCCAGATTCGTTCATCATCACTTCTTGGCATCCACAGCGGGGGAGGTGGCCAAATGTATGCACGCGTCGCTTGTTTTAGCAGGTGTTTGTATTTTTGTGCCGTTTTCGATTCGGTTTCATAGAGGACCCAAGTGCCGCTACATTTGCCGTGATTGGGTTTTGTTGCGCCGTCAGATATCGTGGGCTGGTAAATCCGCTCCGGATTGCTTCCAGTTACCAGGAAAAGCAGTGACCGAGTTGCCCCTCCAGAAACGTCCCGAATTGTGATCACTAGTACGGCAGCTTGGCTTGCACTTCCTGAAGTTGCCAAGCATTTGGATGTTTGGAGATCTGTGCTCAAACTTGGGCGCAGATCCCCCCTCGCAATGTTTCGAGTAATATTGCGAACGGATGGGTAGTAAGGGTCAAGGTCGGCCCTCACTGAGTATGGGCCAGTTCGGCCGTATCCGGTGCTGGTTCGGCGATCTGTTTCCAGACTCTGATTTGGTGTAGGGACGGAGATGGATACGCTAACCGGATTTATTTTGAAATCCATTTGGATATGCTTTGTCAAAACCCTTAAATCAAATACAATTAAGAGAGATACTAGAGTGGAAGTATGAAAGGATATCACTGCAATGGAAATTAGATCGGTTCAATGCTGCTGGAAAAAGTGTAAACTATGTACGGGAAGTTCATGAAAGTGTTGCGTCCATGCGATGTTAGGAGTGGCGGGTGCGAGGATCTTTGATGAACAGTGCATCCTCCTACCATTGCTTCGTGTGTATCAGGTTGGGCACTGGAGGCATGTAATGCGTGAAGGTCTATAAAAATTCCTTATTTATCTTCGCCGTGAAGGGGATCTCGTAGGCTCGGATCCCGTTCTTTATTATCCAAATCTTTTTCGTTTTCCTTCTCAAACTTAAGCTTCTTATTCTTATTCTTCGCGTCGTCGTCTTCTTCCTCATCTCGCTCCCGGCTCTCCCTACTGTGTGTCTTCCCGGACATGACCGCTTGATGCTCTTTGTCCGAGGTCGAGCTCGAATCTTCTTCGCGGTATCCCATGTCGCTCGGGGCTGGGGTGATATTTCCGTTGATTGCCGGAGATTCGTGACCACCGACTGAACTGCTGATTGTTCGAACCAGTTTGGAGCGTGATCTACCACGACTGTACACATATCCATCTTGCAACAGCTTGGCCTTGGATTTTTCTATCAGAAGACCTCGATTCAAAATCAGTGTTGGCTCGGCCAGAGCAATGCCGATGGCCGCGTCGTTCATACTCCTTTCGTATTTTGTCAACTCCCGTCCACTTTTACGTCCGTATATCGTTGCTCTTTCTATTATCAACGCTTTGTTCGGAAGGCTCGTCCGCTCAAGACCGTTGTTGCTCGCTACCGAGGGGGCGCTGTATTCGGACGTTCTGGTGTCGGGAATGACGGTAACCACGTCCGGAAGAACTCGGGGGGCTATTTTCGGCGAGAGCGCATGTGCTGTTGGGTTCATGTGACCAGGAAATGTTGCATTTGGGGGCGTGGGCGCGATGTTGGAAAAGATTGGAACGACCGGTGCTGGGTGGGCAGTTGGCAGTGGGGGTGAGGCGGCTGTGTGGATCACCTACAGCAGCCACAAGCGATGAATATTTTACGCTATACGTTGTATAGAAACGCACAGAACACGTACCTGAGGGGGTATGAGGCCTAGCTGCTCCTTCAACATTCGGATTCCTCTCTTTAAACTGACTATATGGAAGGGCTTTAGGGAGATGGCGGCGCACAATTCAGTGATTTCGCTGTCTGCAAAATCCAAGAGCATGGGTACATCATCCTCGCCAGCACCCGAGGCTAGAAATTCGTTGTAATACTGAGAGAGTTTGCAGCTACGAAGGAATTCGCTTAAGGTAGGAATGCTACCGCCTGCGGTAGTGCTAGGTGTGGTTGTGTTGTATGGACGATTGTTAGGTGTTTGACCAGTGCAGGACATTTTTATGACTGTATAAAATACAAGAAATTGAGCAAGTGACGCTCCCTCGAGTGTGGCCTTAAGCACCGTCTCTAATACAAAATCCCTCCTGGGGTTCAACAGGGAGAAAAGGGGGTAGGTAGATCTTTTTCCTGATTGGTGGCTTATTAAGTGGGGCAGAGCCGGAGCTGAGGGGGGTGGGCGAGTGTTTATTAAACTTGCCCATCAATTTGGCATCAAGCGACACGGTCAACAGTTCCTTTATGACATGGCCTCGCGAATTTCATTTTTGTCCCACTGGAGTTGAATGACCGACCTCTACGTCATCCTGACTGTTTTCGTCGGGCTGCCCAAGGATCACCAAGCGGCGAAAAGTATTTGGTCCATCGATTGTACTGGGCGGCATGGAAGGCCATTTCATATCGCCCAAGTGATGATGACTCATCCTGTGGGTTTGAGGCTGTCTTACAAGTAGGCTATGGGGCTTATCATGGAATATCATTTAATTAATTTTCGGTAGTAGATTCCCCTACACTCTACAACCGACATGGCGAATCTAACATAGTTAGTGAGATCCATCGGTGACCACATTGTGTGCTGGATGGCAAACCTAACCCTAAGCCTATCATCATCCAGCGCTACTGACCCTATGGGCAATGACTGGTGTACAGACACCAACCAGACATCCAACCGTTCAACCCGACTATCCCGTAAATTTACGAAAATCAATTCCCCAGTTTTCCATGCAGCGATCGTTGAGAGTGCTCTGGTGGCTCTTGAACGCAGGCCTATATTGGCTGCTTTTCCTACCCTTACCCATTTTGGACCGTTTATTATCACGGTCACCAAGTTCATGTCATCAAGCAGGCTACTCTTGTTAAAGCCCGCATCGACTCTCAAACTGGATACCGTCTAGAGGGGTCATTAAGGGCTGCCAAGCACCGCTCTGAAAGCTCCACTATAGATACTCAAGTAGAAACCAAGATTGTCCCCAGCATCACAAAAACGAAACCATCCAGCACCAAGCTACACCGAGGGAGTTCGCCGTCTTCTGAGGAGGGTGTAGGAAGTTATCGACAACGTGATTATGTTCGTTGTGAAACAATGAACTCCGCGAGGTTAGCCATATCCTTACCACCGTCTAAACCGCGTTGAGCTGTAGAATCGGAGTTCACCACTTGACCAATGTTTAATGGCAAAAAGATGCGTCATCCGATGCTATTTAAACATCGTCTATATTGTATGTATCACGATGGCACTGATAATCCACGGCTACAGGAGTGAGATGATAGTTTATGATGGCAATTCACCAGATCTCTGATGTTTTCACTTGGAGGATTGATTTTTCACACGTCTGTGTATACTAAGAACAGGTTCTGTGTTTCAATTTGGATTTTGGTTTATTTTGCACCGGGATATGGTGGTTCACTCCATACAATGTATCTTAAACAGAAACAATGGGAGAACAACATGGCCAGTGGTGAATAATAGGGTGTCGTCATCTGTCCATGATGCAACAGTATCTGCGTAGCTTGGAATCGACGCCACTAGAGAGAAACGATAATTTTGCTCGAGTGAGCAGTGTAATAGAAATCATACAAGTCGAAAATGTGTTCTCATTCTGGTGGGTACACTTGGTATCCAAGTGTGAAGTGGAGACACGAATATACACGTTGATGTTCAGGGTGCAACTAGTGCTGGTGGTGGCAGCGATGGTAATAGTGGAGGTGGAGGTGGAGCGTGCAACAAACTAGAAAGAAACATACAGAAAAATAGGCATTCAAGTGCGAAAATACACAATCAAACTGAGGTATGGCCACAGCAAATAGGGTGAGGGAGTAGGATTGGCACTTGAGCGTGTCAACCTACAACATCTCAATCATAAACAATGCACAAATGAAGGCTGCGGCTGAAGTAGCTTATGGCCCTCTGTGGACTGGCTCGGTACCATGCTGACTTTGCCGCTCATCCCATATCCTTGTCATCCAGGGTGTGGATGTCCACTGACAAATGGGGTGTCAAAAACTTGGATGGGTAAATAAAGGTGGTAAAGTGGAGGATGGATGTGGGTGAGGGTGAGGGTGAGGGTAAGGGTAGGTATAGCACTGATGGGGGCAGAGTGGGGAATGGGGGTCTGAGAAAGAGAACTGGTTAAAGAATGGGAGTGGGAGTGGTAGTGGGAATGGATACGAAAATGGTGGACAAGAGCTGAGGTAGATATAACCTATGACAGTCAATTGAAAGATAGGCTAGTACATCAATGAATTCATGAATGA
Source organism: Basidiobolus meristosporus CBS 931.73 (assembly GCA_002104905.1). NCBI lineage: Eukaryota > Fungi > Basidiobolomycota > Basidiobolomycetes > Basidiobolales > Basidiobolaceae > Basidiobolus > Basidiobolus meristosporus. Next base: position 45,453 of record MCFE01000206.1, on the reverse strand, counting down.
ATGTGCGAGCAGGTGTGTGTGTGTGTGTGGAGGTGTGAAAGTGGGCGAGTGCTGGGTTCGTTATCCGAGCTGCCGGTTACTTGGCCAGCTGGTGGCTTGCCCCGCTTCCTTGCCCTACATTAGTCATCGGCGTGGTTAGAATCCAATCCCACGATGGTAGCCTAGCTTGGAGTATCTCGGGGAGCGTCTGTGTGTATGCCCCGACCTCGCTTGGGGCACATCCGACCCAGAGATGCTGGCTGCTATGGCTGTGGCAATGGCATTGACCCTGACGGCAGTCCTGGTGGTGGCTCGATGACTCAACAGAAGCTTGACTCCATCCTTTATGTACGAAGTAAGCACCCCACGAAGCATAGCCAGCAGATGGACGATGGCCACCAGAGCGGATACTAGAAAAACCATTGAGATCTCCATGCTGTTTACTCAAAGTGATAATAGCAAAGGTGTACTGTTTTCACTGACTAATGAATCAATACGCTGTGAGGGTATTTATACTTTGGGTGGTTGACTTGAAGTGATGTGCAATGGAGATTAAGGGGTACGAGCGCCTCAACGCACTGATCATGCATTAATGCCAAAAGAAGGTCAAAGTGGCGATCCATATTCGAACATCAGAGTCAACCTTTTGGAAGACAATGCTCAGATATAACTTACGTGTCCTTGTTCTAATTAGCAATAAGTTGCTCAAAGGGATGACGATAGGAAGTTTTCTAAACACCAAATTGGCAGAGATTCAAGCCTAACCTACATCAAACCATCAGAAAGTATGCGGGCATGTGAAATCCGAAATTCTATACGTTACATGTTCAGCAGGGTTTCCGTTTATGCACTAAGCCAAGAGGGGCTGAACGGGACCCCTCATGATATTAATCTGCTAGGAGAGATTATGTCGTAATGAATGGAGTTTTATCGGTTGCAAAGGTGTTGCACAATTCCTAGACAACCGCAATTAGAATAATTATTGACAGGTTCATATTCAATTCAGGAATTAACCTTACAAATCGCAGGGCTGTGGGTATGCCAAGGCGCTACCTATAGTGAAGTTAGCATATACATATTGGGGGCGGGCCGTAGCACGGGGATATTTAATAACACGGAATACTAGCATGATCATAGGGAAATCGAAGATGTTGGGATTAAGTTAGGTTGCCATGGGCACTTCAGATTTATTTCAATTAGGGTTCACATTGATGAATACAGTCAAGTTATCAAATGGATAAATCAAAAGCTAGGCATACTTGTGCTGGTTACAGGATCGTTTACAAACGTCTTTTGAGTTGTTTATACATTGGGAAGATGATGGAAGAGCCAAAAAGTGGGATTTAACAGTGCCACTTTCGTATCTGTCTTGCGAGCAATGGGATTGTCGAGGCTCGCTACAATTGGATTATTCAGACCTCAGTTTTAACTCCAACACCAGCCACCAGTGATTAGTGCATGGGACATTAAACCTCCAGCATGTATCCTTGGAGCAGGAAGTATCCTCGGCCCAATTACAGTTTGTGGAGTTTCTGACATGGATTGCTATCTGTTTAACCGAAGGGAATGCTATTTGAACCAAAGGGAGCAGGTGGATCACGAGGAACAAAGCCACAATGGTTGTTGACATGTTGAACTCCATCGATTCTTTAGGATAAGTTTTTGGAGTCACTCCAGTTCCCACTAGTAACAAGTGGAGGTATTTATATTGATGCAGTGTCACCCACAGCCTTTGTGAAGAGTCGTATTGCACTTCTTCTTTTGCATGCTTCCCATTGAGAGAACTTGTATAACTAAATTTGTGTTGCATGGTGTGGCCTAGGAATGGGTTGGATGGGAGCAAAGAGCCAAAACTACATTTATGAAACAAATGGTATTCAATCAGTTGGGATTTGTGCACTACCCGCCCAGCATATTAGCCAAGGAGCAGATGTCAGAGTCTTTCCTCACCAGTATAGTGATATTGAAAGCCACTGTCTCCTGCTCGGATTCATCGCAGTGCCATCGCTATGCATCTGAAACATTCTCATTTCTGAATAAATTCCCATCTGATACCAATCTCCTCCTCATTAGAAGATCCATGGGTGCTGACACTACCACCTATAGATGTAGGCGAAGATGTGATGCTCATCCACACAAATCAGGCGCTGCAGTGGTTAGGCCCATTTCCGGACCCACCACGACCCTTCGCCTTGCGAGGGTGAAACATATCAGCAGGGGTTGCGAGTTTTCCCCATCTAACCGTCCAACCAGCAGACAGGCAACAACATGTCTCAAATTTTACTCACTGAGCTGTTGCGATATATGGCAGTGGGTCCCAATGAATTTGTCATGGGACCAGAGACTCTCGCAGCGCCTCTCCACTCCATGAGACAATCATGGGCTGTGGTCAAGCAGCTGGAGGCCGCAATTACCCTAACACCGACCACGCATCCAATGATGTCATAGAGCCACCTTAGATCTGTAATCAGCTAGGGCAGCTGTTTAATATGCACTTGTGGCAATATTGAAGCATCTACACGTTCCTGGGCTGATTGATTTGCATCAAGTAACAGTATCCATGGGGAGTAGGGCTTTCATTGATCTTGAAACTTGTCAACGGGGCTTGCCGGTCCACCGGTATACCAAGGCATATCGTATGGGATATCGGAAGTCCACTGTGGAGGCAGGAGACACCCGTATGTGCTTGGATATAATAGAACATATTTGTCGCCTTTGTCCTGCAAAAACTGGAACCAGGCTGCATTGATATTTGCATCTTAACTTTATTAAATTGTACAAGCGTCCATATGATGCTTTCGAATGAAAATGCTACCATGCTGCTGAAGGTTATGGTTAAATCGGATGCATTGTCATGCTGAACATTGCGGATTAAGCGCATACTGGAATTTTAGTCTTGCTGCACTAAAATTAAAACCAGCCCAGATTCTTTTCATTTTCTAAACACGTTGTACAACCGTGAATCTGTCCTTTCGAGGCAAATCAATCCTATCTCGACCTCATTAAGCACAAGCTACCCTCAGCCCTCAAGCTATCTATGGTTGTGAGCCTTTAATCTAGACATGTATGTTGTCAACTCCCGAGTTATTAATCAGCACCCACTCCAAACCAGTTTGTCTTGACCTTGAATATAGCCAGATACTCAGAAGACAGTGCTCCAATTGAGACCAGTAAAATACGCCATCGCAAATCGGTGAACAACAACCTTGATTGTAACCTTGAGCTATAAATACCCCCCGCACCGGATCGATTTTCTTGCCAGCGAAAGCAGCAACAACAGCACCTTTTGCTACTACCTTACCATCTAACTTGGAATAAACAGCATGGAGATCTCAATGGTTTTTCTAGTATCCGCTCTGGTGGCCATCGTCCATCTGCTGGCTATGCTTCGTGGGGTGCTTACTTCATACATAAAGGATGGAGTCAAGCTTCTGTTGAGTCATCGAGCCACCACCAGGACTGCCGTCAGGGTCAATGCCATTGCCACAGCCATAGCAGCCAGCATCTCTGGGTCGGATGTGCCCCAAGCGAGGTCGGGGCATACACACAGACGCTCCCCGAGATACTCCAAGCTAGGCTACCATCGTGGGATTGGATTCTAACCACGCCGATGACTAATGTAGGGCAAGGAAGCGGGGCAAGCCACCAGCTGGCCAAGTAACCGGCAGCTCGGATAACGAACCCAGCACTCGCCCACTTTCACACCTCCACACACACACACACCTGCTCGCACATTCATTCATGAATTCATTGATGTACTAGCCTATCTTTCAATTGACTGTCATAGGTTATATCTACCTCAGCTCTTGTCCACCATTTTCGTATCCATTCCCACTACCACTCCCACTCCCACTCCCATTCTTTAACCAGTTCTCTTTCTCAGACCCCCATTCCCCACTCTGCCCCCATCAGTGCTATACCTACCCTTGCCCTCACCCTCACCCTCACCCACATCCATCCTCCACTTTACCACCTTTATTTACCCATCCAAGTTTTTGACACCCCATTTGTCAGTGGACATCCACACCCTGGATGACAAGGATATGGGATGAGCGGCAAAGTCAGCATGGTACCGAGCCAGTCCACAGAGGGCCATAAGCTACTTCAGCCGCAGCCTTCATTTGTGCATTGTTTATGATTGAGATGTTGTAGGTTGACACGCTCAAGTGCCAATCCTACTCCCTCACCCTATTTGCTGTGGCCATACCTCAGTTTGATTGTGTATTTTCGCACTTGAATGCCTATTTTTCTGTATGTTTCTTTCTAGTTTGTTGCACGCTCCACCTCCACCTCCACTGTTACCATCGCTGCCACCACCAGCACCAGTTGCACCCTGAACATCAACGTGTATATTCGTGTCTCCACTTCACACTTGGATACCAAGTGTACCCACCAGAATGAGAACACATTTTCGACTTGTATGATCTTTTTAGTACTCTACTCATTCCAACAGCATCATCGTCCTTTTTTGGTGGCACCAACTTCGGATCTTGTAGGTGTTGTGATACCAGTACCCACCTCTGCAAAAATAAAGCGCTAGTGGATGGGGGAATCATGGATGGTCCCTTTCCAACATTCAGTTCAAACACCTTCAAAGGCTTACGACTGAAATACACTAGTACCTATAACCCGAACCCTCATTTCATGGTTGTTGTAAACGGGGAATCGCGTATTTAGTTAAATCCGGTTTCACTAGAATTTTATCATTCGTCTTATCGTATTGAAGATTACTCCACGATGATGGATGTGCAGCGATCCGTCAAATCAGCCTCCAACCACCGCTCATTAACTCCCATTTCATCTGTTCGCAGAAACATACTCCTCCCCCTTTAAGTAATCCGTCGATCTTACATTTTGATTCAACTCGGCAATTGCGGGCTGCAGAAATCCTACAAATGCGGATCCACACTTTAGTAGAATCCATGAGGAGGACGTTCCGGTTTGATTTGATTTTTCCTCGGCATCTTTTCGATACATGCATGCGCATTAAACAATGGTTCTTCTGGACCTCTGCCTCCCATTCAATATTCCACATCAACAAGGGATGTGTAAATGAGAGCGGGGTAGAGAGGCTACCGGAAACAGTCAATCTACCCAAGGGAATTTGAAACATGATTTAGTGATGAAACCAATACAAAATTAGCCTAGTTAGTGGATGGATCTAAAACAGGTTTGAACGATTCAATGCCAATCCAGGCAAATCAGCTTCCACAATCCAATTCATTGATGGGTATATTGACTTACTGAACACATCACACGATATGATGTCAATATACTTGAAATTTGGGCATTTGCATATTAGTAGCAGGTGTGTATTAACAGGTTGTAGAACCATATGCCTTGATAAGCAATCAATCCTATCACACTCAATTTTAAAGCAATCATGTCTAGTTGAGAGGCGAAGTTGCAATTTTATAAAACAACACGTAGTTGTGTTTAATATACAGTGCTGAAATATGTGATGAAAAACTAGATACTGTTGATAAGGTATGTTACGAGTATAAATTCGGCCATTCGTGGAGAAGACCAGTTCTACATCTTTGAGTCAGTGTTCACGAAGTCTGCACCTTTTTTAATATTGGATTTCAATTCCGAAGAAGCCTCTACTAAAAGCTTCTGCTCATAATCAGAAAGAGTTCCGATGGGCAGTATATGTTTAATACCCCGAGAATAGAGCTCCACGTTAGCAGCAAAGAAATCACATCCGGCTTGCTTCTTAATTAAGCCTCCTCCTTCCTCATCAGCAGATAGGTCAACATAACTTGGCTCAATAATACCAGTCTTTCCATTGACGCTGGCTTCAAGAATATTGATTGCAAATCTTGCACCTGCATATGCCATACTCAGGGTAGCAGAGCCAGCTCCATCCTTGGCCTTAACAACCTCATCACCACCGAATTGGATACGATGAGTCAAGGCCTCAATTTGCTCTTGGGTGAACTTCTGAGTGGGGTTGAGTTGGGAGAGGAGTGGGATGATGGTGGTGCCAGAGTGTCCACCAATAACAGTGACTCGGGTGTCAACAGGGTTCAACTCGGGGTTGACCTCGGAAACGAAGCGAGAAGCACGGACAACATCAAGAGTGGACACACCGAACAAGCGCTTGGGGTCGTAGACTCCAGCCTTCTTGAAGACCTCGGCAACAATGGGGACAGTGGAGTTGACGGGGTTGGAGATGATCAACATGAAGGCCTTGGGGCAGTACTTGGAGGCGGCGGTGGCCAAGTCACGGACAATGCCAGCGTTGATCTTGAAAAGATCGTCACGGGTCATGCCAGGCTTTCTGGGGACACCAGCGGGAATAACAACGACATGGGCATCAGCGAGGGCCTCTTGGAGGTTGTCGGCACCGAGGTGAGCAGTGACCTTGGAGGGGGTGTTGATGTGGGAGAGATCGGCAGCAACCCCAGGAACGTTGACCAAGTCGTAGAGAGCAAGGTGGGAGATCAAGGTGTTTTGCTTAAGGAGAAGAGAGAGAGGTTGACCAATACCACCGGCAGCACCCAGAACAGCGACTTTGACCATCTTTGATTATTAGAACGGGTTGGTAATAATGCAAAATGAGGTTTTAACAGTACAGCACGTATGTTGAACTAGTAGAGCCAGGTGGGCCTTTATTTATAGTGAATATGGAAACAAGACGTCATTATACACCCTTGTTCCTCCAATACATTCAGATCAATACAAACCAGTTATCTGTTTCGAGTTTATCATTCAATTACCACTAGTATTTTGCCACTCGATTTCTATCTTTATCTTGAGGACTGAGTAATTATGTTCCAGTTTAATCCCCCATACAATGACATGGGAGAATACATGATAGGTTCAAGTCGCAAGTCCTCACAGGCTTGGTAGGATCCTATACCTCAAATATTCAGCTCTTTTCTAAGCCACCAAGGTATGACATCAACCGACCTCCTTGGGCCAATATAGATTCCATATCCTCGCTTAAAATATATGACTCCTGATTCTAGCATTAGCCTAGTTCGTAGGAGATTTTTGAAAATATTTGGACATTGACTATTATTAAGATTAAACCAACTTGAAATAACTAATAGATACAGTCTTCAAGATTGGTAGGGTTGAACCTCCAGGAATTCTGGTGGAATGGACCAAAGATTTGGTTGCATGTACAGGAACTGTCTATGATTCACCGATGTACACCAAGTGTAGTAATATCAAAATATAACGTGGAAATACAACTTTTGGAAATCTCCTGATCATAGTGCACCAACTTCCAAAATGTACTCGGTGTTTACTGGAATCATATGGCTGTATGTGAGCGAGAAGCTCGGCCAAGGGCAGTAGAGCGCTGGCTTTCACTATTGATCAAAGCGCACATCGCCTCAAACGCAGTCTCAAGGAGGACTCCAAACATGTGAATAAAAAGCCACCGTAGTGGGTAAGTGTTTGAAATGATTTTTTTAGTGGAAGTTCCAAAATAGCCTAGAGTAGTAGATGAGAACTGGATTTCGTATCAAGCAATATGAATCTTGGTTGAGGCGTAGACGATGCGCCACACATAGGAATATGGTCTGGAAGCAGCCGTTATTAGCTCGCTAGTCAGATCCGAACTATATACATGTTGAGGATTCGAACTAGAGTTTCAACACCATCAATGTTTTTGGACTCCAGATGAGAAACAAAATCTGTTTCAAACTCGGGGTATAGTAGGAGAACGCCTTTATAAAAAAGCAATGCAATGGCCCATCTTATGGAGCAACATTACACCATTGTTGCCCATGTCACACTTTCAAGTATTATTCACACTTCTGCTAATCGCCGCTATCTACTGCTCACCAACATTAATGGAGATAGACGACAATGCAACTGACCCGGGATTAGAGATAGAAGCTGGGATTGGCATTAAGTTGCCCAAAATATTTGAGTTCTTGAAGTATGTACCTATTGTTGGCGGTCTGTTTACATGAAATACAGTATGGCCCAACATTTAAATAAAGCGGGCATTCGGTACTTCGAAATACCATTCCATCTCAAAATCGTGCGAACGCTTGAAAAAATTTCCCAAGGTTGATTAGATAAGCCATATTTATTGAGGTTAGCACTAGGGGGATGATATGGTATGCGATAAATGCAGTGATGAGGTGGGGCTATGTACTGGAAAGTTACAAGCGTCGATGGGCAGTTTAAGCGTTGATGAAGTTAACACCGCTCTCAACATTAGCCTTAAGTTGAGGGATGGCCTCAGCCAAAAGCTTTTGCTCAAATTCGGAAAGCTTACCAATGGAGAAGATCTTCTCAACACCATCCTTACCGAGCTCAACATTGGTGGCGAAGTAGGCGCAATCTTGAGTCTCGGCCTTGACAGTGTTACCACCTTCAACATAAGCAGAGAGGTCAACATAACTTGGCTCAATAATACCAGTCTTTCCACCGACGCTGGCTTCAAGAATATTGATAGCGAAACGAGCACCGGCAAATGCCATACTCAGGGTAGCAGAGCCAGCTCCATCCTTGGCCTTAACAACCTCATCACCACCGAATTGGATACGATGAGTCAAGGCCTCAATTTGCTCTTGGGTGAACTTCTGAGTGGGGTTGAGTTGGGAGAGGAGTGGGATGATGGTGGTGCCAGAGTGTCCACCAATAACAGTGACTCGGGTGTCAACAGGGTTCAACTCGGGGTTGACCTCGGAAACGAAGCGAGAAGCACGGACAACATCAAGAGTGGACACACCGAACAAGCGCTTGGGGTCGTAGACTCCAGCCTTCTTGAAGACCTCGGCAACAATGGGGACAGTGGAGTTGACGGGGTTGGAGATGATCAACATGAAGGCCTTGGGGCAGTACTTGGAGGCGGCGGTGGCCAAGTCACGGACAATGCCAGCGTTGATCTTGAAAAGATCGTCACGGGTCATGCCAGGCTTTCTGGGGACACCAGCGGGAATAACAACGACATGGGCATCAGCGAGGGCCTCTTGGAGGTTGTCGGCACCGAGGTGAGCAGTGACCTTGGAGGGGGTGTTGATGTGGGAGAGATCGGCAGCAACCCCAGGAACGTTGACCAAGTCGTAGAGAGCAAGGTGGGAGATCAAGGTGTTTTGCTTAAGGAGAAGAGAGAGAGGTTGACCAATACCACCGGCAGCACCAAGAACAGCGACTTTGACCATGATAGATGTTAAAAATGAATATGAAACTCAGTTGTGATTTTTGGAGAAGAAAAGTATAGGCTTAAATAAAGTACGCCCACAACCAACCTAATCCTATGGTGGTACTTGTCCATCCACCTGTTTCCTATTGCATGAAACATTCGAGACGAATATTATCGGATTTGATGAAAGGCGAAAAGATGGAATACGCTTCGGGTCGTACCTGATTTTGAATCGACCAATCAACAGGAAATGTTTTCAATCACTTCCGAAGAAAGTGCTCCGAGTTACAATACAATCCACTTAATCGTTCATATTTTGGGAGCATGGGCATTGATTTTGGGAATGGCAGAAATGAAACTCGATTGATATATTCTGAGCCCGCATCGCTAGCAAGGCTCCAGAGATGGGCCGTTTCGAGCATCACAGAGGTTTCCGTATTTCTTAGCACCTTGTTTCCCACGATCCCGTAGGCTACTCTAGCCTATGGGGACTTGGCTCCAATGAAAACATGGATTGGCAGCGGTGGATGGATCTGAAACATCGCATTTTGTCGGAGTGGCTTAGTAGCTCGGTTAAGATGATCACTGATGTTGATCACAGAAATTGCACTTTTTGATACCGAAATACCAAACTGACATCTGGGTACCAAATAGGGCGGGGATGGTGTCAACCATCAACATGTATTTCACATTCCACTATGTAATCGCTTTTGAAAGCATTCGATTCTTGGAAACCAAAACTCAGCTCCCATTTCTGTAACCATGGCAAAATAAATATGGAAATGACGAGTGCCGAGCGGTGGAGTGCCCGCCCCAGTGCCCAAACCATAATCGTAAGCTAGCGCACTTCCAAGTAAGGCTAAACGCGGTTTCCCATGGATGTAGTGCGGTGTGGTGCTGTGCTGAGCTGCTCCAGCGGGGCAGCGATTGCGCATCGAAATTGGGCTATTTTAGATTCATTCTTTTCGGTTGTTGTTGCTTGATGATTTGACCATCATAGCCAATCAAGCACTTCGTCCTGCTGATGAAATTCATCATGTCAAGGCCATGCCTCGTTGTACAATAATAATTCCTATTCAATCAAAGCAGCACCACGGAACTTTACGGCGCTCTTCCCACTTAAGATCATTGGTTTCAGTATACCAATCCGTAGACGGTCCAAACCAGCAAATTCTGTATACAACTGCTATTGGGTTTTCTATTTTAATACACACAACTGCTACATCGTACCTGTTGGACATTGTGATGTAAATACATTGTGGTGTAGGCGGATAGCCGTACTCATCTGAAACCTTAACCAAGTTGGTCTATGCAAGATTCCATTCAACGGTGAGGCTCTAGGGGCTGGCTGAGAATCCTGGAAACCAGGCATATGGCTTATCATCCGGATCAACTTGCAAAACGCACTCTTTCTACTCGCGAGCGGACACATGCAGGGCTTGGGACAAAAAGCGAGAAGTGTCTATATCCAGTGCCTGCTACACTTTCCAAGTGCATATACAGTTGTATAGCAAGGAGTCGACTCAATCGCTCATTGATTCCATAAGACCCAGGTATTATAACCACGCCTTGACATCCTTTAATGGATGGCGACGCTCTATTTAGCAATTTGAAGGCGTGCCGGATACACACAAAATCCAGTTTACTGAATCAATATTTTGCTATTCCTATCATCCTTCCCACTGACTGGTTCACGAATTCGATTTACGCTTTGAGCTCTGCCTGCAAATTGGGAGCCTACAGCGGATTTCGGGATTCAATGCACCTCGAGCGATTGAATCCCAATGGTGTTGATTTGGATAGCTATTCGTCCTGAGGAACACAGGCTTGGCAGTCGTTTTGTCGTTAAATTATAATTCTTGAACCAATTGTACTTGTAATGGCGGCTCCTATTTACCTGTTGCTACCTGACCCTGCAGTTGCACTTTTGTATAGTGTGCTTTGTAGGTTATTATCGGATACGTGCCTAATTGTTATTATACCTGTATCTCCCATCCATGATTACCTTATGAAAGATAATCCACCAAAATTGAGCGTGAATCTATACCTGGTGGCCTACTTTATGAGAATATTGTGCTGTTTCTTGGTGACTGAGGATACAGCAAACAATCCACCTTGTCTTCAAAAGGCCCCAGGGATTACACCCATTCTCAGTGACCTCCTGTGAAGTGTGAAGTACCAACGCTCGTTTTGCGCATACTGTCAACCGATTTGAGATTCCTCTTTGAACTTGGTTGTGCTATAGCTAAAATATGTGCGGTTCCTAGCTAATTGGGTATTACGATATCATACATGGTCAATTTTTGGGACTAAACTCAGGTTCTCACTGTTGTAAATATTGTAAACATTCGGTTTACACCTAAACCGCTCATATACCTCAAGATTCTATTTAGCTTACCGCTAGACTATGAATTATTTACTCAAAGAAGTTTAAGTTTGATCTAAGTTAGTTTGAAAAAGTTTTAGACTTTTAAGTTTAATCTAAGATAGGTTTGATCTAAAGTATTAACATAGGATAAAAACACTTTTTAAAAAGTATAATAATCAAAAGTCGATATGATCATGCACACAACAGTTATTTATTTAAGGCAGTAAGGTTTGTAACAGCACTAAGCAAAGAGTTTGCAACATAAACGTCATCTTCGCCAATAGTTTCTATAATTCTTTGGATACCTTCCTTGTCCAATTTATCAAAGTCTTGCTCGCCATTCTTACAAATAATCATGACAACGTTCTTACCACCCAATACTTGGTCCACTTCCTTGATAATGGTTTCTCCAGGTTCCTTATCAACTGGAGCGGTTTCAACGGGAACCGATGATGAGGGAGCACCAATGTTTACAAGTGGTGGAGTAGTTGAAATGGCATTTACCTTATTGGCCAAGTCAGAAATGCACTTAGTTAAAACAATTACACTGTTGCGAAGTTCTTGATATGCACTGGTTTGACCAACCAAAAAATTATTTAAACTGTTAGAAGCGGATTTTACAGATTTTACAAATTCATCTTTGTTATCAGCAATTCTAGAAAGTTTGTTGACTAAAGGTGTAAAATCAAACGCTTGGGGTGTTGGTAAAGATAAAGGCCTGGTATCAGATGTAGGAATAGAAAAGGGTTGTTTGGGTTGTTTGTATATAATCTTAGCACGACCAAGATGTTTAATACCTAAATCAGTTGGCACATTGATATTAACATTAGATAACAAGAATTTCAAACTCCTACAAAAGCCCCCAAGCTTCGCACACAGTTTCCTGGACCCTTTCTTAAAATATTCTCGTCATCAGCTTTGCAAAGTCCCGCTAATAGTATAAGCACTTTATTGGAACTCAATAAAGTAGCAAGTAGATAACCTGCAACTCCTCTAGTTCTTCAATTGAAATCCCATACTCCCCAGAATCTTGCAGCACTAACATAGATCCAATTGATGCAAATAACGTATACCACCAATGGGGTCTATAACAGGAATCCCAACTCCAGTTTGGGTTGAATAGCTGGATTGGCATCCCTTGAGTGGTTGACTGTCAACTGAGGCTTTACTTTAACATCAAGAGCTTGAGCAATGCTCTAGCATGATGGTTGGGAAGCAGGTGAAATATCTTGATCATTGCACATAGCACTAGTCTCCAACAGAGACTTTGGGAAGGAGCAATAATGTTCATAAGCTGTAATTCAAGTGCATAATCAAATGGAGCATTAGGGTGTAAGCGCGGTATCTATTATATTGCTGCATGACTTATTACTCACACTAACTGATCCTAATTGTGCTTTAAGACATTTAGCTAATGGTTTACTGCATGCACAAATGATATTTATGCTTTTACATGACCTTGGTAAGATAAACACATGAAATATGCTCAAAAAGGTCACTAGAGCACTTGTACAAGCTTTGAAGCTCTCTTGGCAATTTCTAGATATCTCATATCCTGGGTATCTGATATCTTGGTGAAATAGCTGTGTATGAGCTTTGAAGATACTGGAAGAGATTAGGGTACATGCAAGTTATGTGGCTTTCACTGAATGACTTATTGAATGTAAGCATAGTATTTATACTTCTAGAGGATCTTGGCAAAGCAAATGCATATAATATGTTTGAGAAGATTCAAAGAGCATGTGTTCAAGGCTAGGGGCTCTTTAGACAACTCTCAGAAACTTCATATTATGGGTGCCTGATGGTTGGGTGAAAATATTACTTGTAAATCCCAACAAAGGATTTGCTAAGAATATTCTAAGATTTGCAGGTAATGATCCAAGTGACTATGCTAGGTGAATATACAGGTGAAACAACTAATTCTCACAAAACTTCAAATTTGTTTCCAGTAAATGGATTGGTAAATATAACTGCAATCATTTCATCTGTAGAATAGTAAACTAGGCTAGCTAAGCTATCTTCTACAACCTTGCATATCAAGTGTTTATGTGCTTAATTCTAGCATGAAAAGTTGGGTATGTACCTAATTTTATATATTGTTGAATATCTTGAAATAATGTGGTAGGGGCTTTTTGACATAAGCTTAAGCCTTTAAGAAGCTTTCTTTACAACATTGCTTCTTTTGCAGCTTCACAGGCTGCCATATACTGTGTCTCAATGGTGGAAAGTGCTGCAGATGATTGCTCTCTTACAGTACCCTAGGAGAAATAATTGCTATGATCCCATCAAAAGGCTGTCATACAAATCAACTCCTGTGACTAAGAGTATTGATGCCACTACAACACCATGCAAAGACCATTAACTAAAATCTGCACCTCAGATTTCACAAACAACTTGAACAAATTTTTCATCACAACAATACATAAGTGGCTTTTGATTGGTTCTCTGCTAATTCTTGCACTCTCTGATCCCAGGCACTCAATCAGTTTCTAGATTTGTGTACATTCATTGGCTATTTCCTCTTTTTCACAGGTCATACTTCTTTACTTAACCAGTGCACTTACTTTGATGCATATAAATTGGTTTACATCTGTTGATTCTTCAGTTATAACTTAATTGCCAATTATAATCACCTATACAAGTCCCTCTACCCAACACAAACATTAATCCCAACCTCACACTTAACAGGTGACTCCATTCAAATCCACCACTTAATAAGTACTTTTACCATAACTTTGGCAGGAACCCTATGGCGTTATATCCTTGTCCATTCACTGGCTCCCATAAATCTTGGTCTTCAGCCAGCACTGCAAGGTATAGCACCGCATCTGCCAGCCTTTGCAACATGTCCTTGCAATATTCAAGAACATTTTTACAAGCACTGCTCCTGATGAAGTGCAGCAACCATTTGGTGTGCTTATTGATGTTCCAAAACTCCACTGTAGGTATTTTAACAGTATTCTGATTTCTTGATATTGTTGCTTTTTCTGTAAGTGGGATATCCACTCAGTCTACAATGGAGGTCATGGAAGCTGTGGTAGACAAAAGCTATCTTTCTCTATAAACTCATCTACCTCACTGGAGTGGAGCTCAAGTGTCTGGGCTTCCAGCTGTGGAGAAAACAGTTATTGTCTTCTTGGTAATTGTTCTTGGCTATTATGGGAATTGTCATGCTCTGGGCTGCTGGTGTTAGTTGGTGAGAACTGCAGCTTTTTCTCACACTTCCTGTCTATGTCCTGGGTAGACTTCTCCCCTTTACCTTTGCTTATATCACTGCCAGATCTCCCACTGCTACTTTGACTCAGTACTTCCTATATTGCACTACATTTTCTCCTTTGTTAATGTTGCACTGATGCATCAGTTTCTGCCTGCTTGTCCCTTAAAAGCACTCCTCTGGCCACCTGTCATTTCTTTGCCACTTATCTAAACTTTTGGTCCTGGTTGTGATAAGCTCCTCATGAAGCTGTTTGTTCTTATCACTGTCAGGTCCTTCACTGCTACTTTGACTTAGAACTTCTTGAATGGAACTAAGCTCCTTCATTGACAAGTATGACACTGGTGCTTCCATTTCTGCCTGCTTGTTATTTACTGGCACTCTTCCGGCTACCTGATGCTTCTTTGCACCCAGTCTAGAGCTTTAGGTGCTTCTTCCCTCTGCTGAAAAGCTGCATGAATCTAACTATCAAGTGTGGAAGGTGAAGATGAAGATGCTGCTACATGAAAGAGGCCTTTGGGATACTGTCATGGGAGAAGTGTGCCCTCCTAAGAACATTGGAGAGGAAGCCTTAAAATTCCAGAAGAAAGAACAGGGTGCCATTAACTGCATTTGCCTTAATGTTAAAGACAAATTGCTAATTCAATGCTCAAGAGCAAAAATGGCAAAGAATGCCTGGAATGCATTAGAAAACACCTACCAGTCATTTGCAGCTGCTAAGAAAATGTATCTGAGACAAAAATTCTTTACTACAAAGATGCTGCCAGGAGAAGAAATGAAAAATCTAATTAACAGAAATACCCTGCAGATGAATGAGATGGAAGCTGTGGGTATACCAACTACTGCTGAGGATGTGATAGATTCCATCCTGAATAGCCTGACAGACAAGTCTTAGGGCCTCGTATCAGCCCTAGAGTCCAGAACTGAGGATTTGACCTTAAGTTATGTATATGGAAGGCTCCTGGATGAAGAATTAAGAAAATCAAGTGCCAATAAGAAGGAAGAAGAAAATGCTTCAATAAGTAATGATAACCAACAAAAAAGATACCCAAGATATTTCAAAGGCAATAGCAACCAGTTTTGTAACTACTGCAAAAGGAAAGGACACCCATCAGACCGGTGCTTCAAAAAGAGAGAGAGTCAGCAGAAAAAGCCTGAATATGGAAATGCTGCAACAACTGAAGGTAGACTATTCATATATGCACTAAATATGACCACAAACAAGGATTCTCAGACATGGTATATTGACTCTAGAGCATCTCAACACGTTACACACCAAAAAGAACTTTTTACCCAATATCAAGAAATTCCAATTAAGGTGCTCATGGGTGACAATAGAACACTTAATGCAGTGGGAGAAGGAACTATACAAGTAAACCTAAGAAGTAGTGAAGGAAGCCATACAATGACCTTTAAAGAAGTACTCTATGTACCATAAATAGCCAAGAACTTACTATCTGCAAGCAAGGCCACAGCAAAGGACTCAGTTTCAACTTTGACAATTTTTGATGCAGGATCACTGATCAAAATGGTGCTCATATTGCTGTGGGTATCAAAGATCAAGATAAATACAAGTAAACTTATATTTCATGATATCAGGAAGCCAATATAAGTAACTTAAATGAAGAAACATAAATTCTTTGGCACAGGAGATTTGGGCACATCAATTTTGATTATTTGCGCAAAACAATCAAAGATCAGCTAACTTCTGGAGTAAAAGTTGATCCCCCAGCTAATCTGCAGCACTGTGAAGCCTGCATATATAGGAAATAAGCCAGACAACCATTCAAGAGCTCTGGGTTAATCAAACTAAGAACAAATTAGATCTAATTCACTCAGATCTGCATTGACCTATGCAAAATTTATCCTTAGGTGGGATGAAGTATTTGATCACTTTTATTGATGATTATTTGAGATACACATGGGTCTACTTAATGGAGAGAAAGGAAGAGGCTCTGTCTAAGGTCAGGGGGTTTAAATCCAAGGTGGAGAGGAAAACTGGTGAAAAAATCAAGAAAATATGCTCCAACAATCCCTATGAAAAATTATTGAGATGATCCTGTAAAAGGCTGTTACAAAGTTAAAGTCCCATGACTAAGAGGTACTGATCTTGTTGGGACACTGTCCAGAGTCAATTAAAAAATAATTGCACCCCAGATTTTGCAAAAAACTCAGTCAAAATTTTTGATCACAACAATGTATAAGTGGCTTTTGATTGGTTCCCTGCCAATTTGCTCACTTTCTGAACCCAGACACTCTATTGCCTCCTACATTTGTGTGAATTGATTGGTTATTGCCTCTTTTTCACACTCCTTACTTCCTGATACAACTATTTCTCTTACTTTTCATGTGTACAAATTGATTTATTTCCACTGAAACTTCAGTTGTACCTCAATTGCCAATTGTATTGACCAATACAAGTATCTATACCCTACACTAGCATTAAGCCCAACCCCACACTCAACAAGTAACTCCATCAAAATTCACCGCTCAATAAGTATTTCTGCAGTAACTCTATGGTTCTACAACTTTGGTGGGAACCCAACAGCTTTATGCCACTGTTCATTCACTGGTTCCCACATGTCCTTGTCTTCAGCTGGCACTGCAAGGTCTAGCTCCTCATCTGCTAGTCTTTGCAATAAATCCTTGCAATATTCCAGTGCATTTTCTTGAGCACTGCTCTTGAAGAAGTGCTGTAACCTCTTGGTGTGCCTGTTAATGTCCCAAAACACCACTGAAGGCACTGTGATAGTCTTTTGAGCTCTTGACATTGTAGCCTTGTCTGTCAGTGGGATCTCCACTCAGTCAACAATAGTGGCTGTGGAGGCTGTGGTAGACAAATTGCCTATCTCTGGAAACTCATCTACCTAGCTTGAGTGTTGCTCAACTAGCTGCGCTTCCAACTCTTGTGAAAATTGGTGTTTTCTTGTTAGTAACTCTTCTTGGCTATGATGGGATTCAGACTGTTCCTGGCTTGCAGTGTTAATTAGTAAAAGCTGCAGTATTTTGGATGCCTCCCTGTCTCAAGCTTGGGTACACATTTTCCCCTTTACCTTTTCCTTTATCACTGTCAGGTCTTTCACTGCTACTTTGACTGGGTGCTTCTTGTAAAGAACTACATTTTCTCCTGGATAAATTATGCTCTGACGCATTTGTTTTGGCCTGCTTCTGCCTTGCTGGCACTCTTCTGGCAACCTGACATTTCTTTTCTGCTTGTTTTGAGCTCTCAACTGTAGTTGTGACAGGCTCCTGTAAAAGCCACTGGTTTTTATCACTGCCAGGTCCTTCATTGTTACTTTGACTGGGTACTTCTTGAGTGGTAATACGCTTTTTTCTTAATAAATATTGTGCTGGTGCATCTGTGCCTGCCTGCTTGTCCCTAATTGGCACTCTTCCAGCTACCTGGCATCTCTTTGACACTTGTCTGGAGCTTTTGGCCCTGCTTGTAATGGGCTCTTGAGGAAGCCACTGTGGTAGGGTAAACATACCTCCCACAGACAAGTTTATTCATATAGTCAGTATGATATACTTATCCATATTTTAAGTTCTCCTAGACCGGACATCTTGCACTTCTTAGATAGGCTGGATTTAGTCTCTTCCAATGTTTCTAGGTTATTGGCGGCTATAATAAGATCATCCACATATAGAGCTAATAGAACTGGATTTTCCCTATCTGGCTTATAGTATATACTATAGTCAGCATTATTCCTATTGAAACTCAAAGATTCCAAATATGAATCTATCTTGCAATTACAGGTTCTTGGTGATTATCTGAGACCATATAGTGACTTTTTAAGCTTGCAGACCAAATGGGGGTTATCTTGGACACCAAACCCATCAGGCTGGTTCATATACATGTCCTCATCAAGTTCTCCATTCAAAAATGCAGCTTTTACATCCATTTGATGAATAAAAAACTTATATTTGGCTGCCATAGCTAATATTAATCTGACAGAATTAAACTTGGCTACTGGTGCAAAGGTCTCAGTATAGTCAAGTCCTTTAGTTTGAGAACATCCTTTGGCTACAAGTCTTGCATTGTATCTTTCAATTGTACCATCAGCCTTGTATTTTGTCTTGAAGACCCATCTGCATCCAATTGATTTTTGGTTGATTGGTAATTTGACTAAGTCCCAAGTTTGATTTTCCATCAGGGCCTGATATTCCTCAGTCATTGCAGATCTCCAAAACTTTGTCTGAGGGCTATTTAGGGCCTCTTTTACAGTCTGGGGCTCATCAATATGGACTGAATAGGCATAGGCTAAGTTTGTACTCTCAATGATATAGTAATCTGGGCTATTTCTTGTCCAATTGGATCTCCAGGCATTTGATACTGGAATGATCACTTCTGGGATATTCCTGGGCACAGATTCTGACAGAACCAAAGTTGTAGAGTCCTCTGGAGTGAAAAAACTTTCATTGTTTTGCTCTGATTTAATCCTGACATTTGGTGAATTTGAGATCAGATTTTGTCATCATCTGATGTCATTTTTTGTGAAAATTTTGAATTCTCATCAAACAACACATCCCTGAACTTGATTAGCTTCTTTGCATTGGTATTGTAGAGTCTGTATGCTTTACGCTCATTGCAGTAGCCCAAAAATCTGCATTTTACACTTTTTGGCTCAAATTTTGACTGATTTCCAGGCAATTTCTTGGCATATGCTGTATACACAAGTATTCTTAGATGTTCTGCACTTGGTCTTTATCCATACCATGTTTCAAATGGAGTAGAGTCACAAAGTATACTGTTATAACTCCTATTTTTAAGATATACAGCAGTGGCAACTGATTCCGCCCAAAAATCATAGGATAATTTTTGATCATGGATTATAGATCTTGCAATATCAATTATTGATCTGTTAGCACGTTCTGCTACTCCATTTTGCGGTGGGGAGTATGGTACAGTAGTCTCTTACTTTATCACATGAATTTTGCAGAAGTGGATGAAGAGTCTTGAAGTATATTCTCCACCATTGTCAGAGTGTATTTTCTTGATTTTTTCACCCATTTCTCTCTCCACCATGGCTTTAAACTCCCTGATCTTAGACAGAGCTTCTTCCATTCTCTCCAAGAAGTAGACCCATATGTATCTTGTATAATTATCAATAAAAGTGATTGAATACTTCATCCTGCGCAAGGATAAATTTTGCATAGGTCCATACAGATCTGAGTGAATTAGATCTAATTTTTTCTTACTTTGATTAACTCAGAGCTCTTGAACAGTTGTCTGGCTTTTTTCCCATATATGCAGACTTCACAGTGCTCCAAATTAGCTGGGGGATAAATTTTACTCCAGAAATTAGCTGATCTCTGATTATTTTGTGCAAATAATCAAAATTGATGTGCCCAAATCTCCTGTGCCAAAGCATTAGTGTTTCTTCCTTTAAGTTACTTATATTGGCTTCCAAATATGATAGAATATAAGGTAGCTTGTATAGATTCTGATCTCTGATACCCAAAGCAACATGGGCACAATTTTGATCAGCAATCCTGCATCCAGAATTGTCAAAGCTGAAACTGAGTCCTTCTGCAGGGTCCTTGCTTACAGTTAGTAGGTTCTTGGCTATTTCTGGTACATGGAGTACATCTTTGAAAGTTAGTGTATGGCTCCTTCACTGCTTCTTAGGTTCACTTGGATAGCTCCTTCTCCCACTGCATAAAGTGTTCTATTGTCACCCATGAGCACCTTAATTGGAATTTCTTGATATTGGGTAAAAAGTTCTTTTTGGTGTGTAACGTGTTGAGATGCTCTAGAGTCAATACACTATGTCTGAGAATCCTTGTTTGTGGTTGTACTTAGTGCATATATGAATAGTCTATCTTCAGTTGTTGCAGCATTTCCATATTCAGGCTTCTATTGCTGATTATCTTTCTTTATGAGACACTGGTCTGATGTGTGTCCTTTCCTTTTGCAGTAGTTACAAAAGCGGTTGCTGTTGCCTTTGCAGGGTTTTGGGTACCTCCTATGTTGGTTATCATTGCTTATTAAAGCATTTTCTTCTTCCTTCTTATTTGCGCTTGATTTTCTTAATTCTTCATCCAGGAGCCTTCCATACACATAATTTAAGGTCAAACCTTCAGTTCTGGACTCTAGGGCTGATACAAGGCCCTAAGACTTGTCTGTCAGGCTATTCAGGATGGTACTATCACATCTTCATCAATAGTTGGTACACCCACAGATTCCATCTCATCTACCAGCAGGGTAATTCTTTTAATTAGATTTTTCATTTCTTCTCCTGGCAGCATCTTTGTAGTAAAGAATTTTTGTCTCAGATACATTTTCTTAGCAGCTGCAAATGACTGGTAGGTGTTTTCTAATGCCTTCCAGGCATTCTTTGCTGTTTTGCTCTTGAGCATTGAATTAGCAATTTATCTTTAACATTAAGGCAAATGCAGTTAAAAGCACTTTTTCTTTCTTCTGGTACTTCAAGGCTTTCTCTCCCATGTTTTTAGGTGGGCATTCTTCTCCCATGACAATATCCCAAAGGCCTCTTTCATGTAGCAGCATCTTCATCTTCACCTTCCACACTTGGTAGTTAGAGCCATCCACTTTTCAGCAGAGGGAAAAATTCCAGTAATAGCAGTAGTAGACATTGCAGAGACTCACAGCTTGGGGCTCATAACCTGTTGTAAGAGTCTTGGAGATATTGGAAGTGATTGGGAGGACAAGTTGATTATGTGGTTTTCACTTAATGAATTATTGAATGTAAAGTAGTATTTATACTTTTAACTGGTCTTGGCATTAAAAACACATAGAATAGATTAAGGAAGGTCCCAAGAACATGTGTGCAAAGATTGGGGTTGTTTGGACAACTTTGAGAATTTTCATGTTCTGGGTACTTGGTATTTTGGTGAAAATATTCTAAGTAAATCCCAACAAGGAACTTGGTCAGTATTCTCTAGGATCTGAGGGTAACAATCTAAGTGACTAAGTTAGGTGAATACTTAGGTGGAATTACAAATTTTTACAACACTCCCACTCAGCTAAATGTTCATACTGACTATTCCTAATTTTGACCTAAGATATTCAAACTTGTCTCTAGCTAACGGTTTGGTAAATATGTCTGCAATCATTTCATCCGTAGAACTGTAAACTAAGCTAACTGAGTTATTCTCTATAGCTTCACGTATGAAAAGAAGTCTAATATTTATGTGCTTGGTTCTAGCATGAAAAGTTGGATTTCTACCTAATTGTATATATCCTTGATTATCTTGAAATAAATAGGCATTTTTTGACATAGGCCTAAATCTGTAAAAAGCTTTTGTAACCATATTGCTTCTTTTGTTGCTTCACAGGCTGCCATGTACTCTGCCTCTGTGGTAGAAAGTGCTACAGTTGGTTGCTTTCTTGAATTTCATGAAATTGCTCCTTCACAGTAAAGAAAGGTGTATCCTGAGGTGGATCTTCTGTCTTCCAAATTTTGTCCTCAATCAGCATCAGAGTATCCCACAAGATCCTGCTCCAAATACTTATAAGTGTATCTTAAGCAGATATCAGCAGCTCCTTTTAGGTATCTATAAATCTGCTTAACTGCTGCAATATGAATAGATCCACGGTTCTGATTTTGCTGGCTGACAACTCCCAATGAATATGAGATATCTGGACGTGTTCCAAGCATGATATACATAAGACTGCCAACCATAGATTGATAAGGAAAGTCAGGGCTTTCAGATGGCATCAAGATCTCTTGATTTGGTTGAGTTTTGACCAAGTTAAGGTTTCTCTCCATTGGGGTAGCTGCTGGTTTACAGTCTTGCATTTGGTACTTCTTTAGTATATCTTGAATATACATGGATTGGCTTAGGGTAATAGTCTGGGTACTTCTGTCCATGAAGAATTTAATCCGTAAGTAGTAACTGAGTTCTCTTAGATCAGACATCTTGAACTCCTTAGATAGGCTGGATTTAGTCTCTTCCACTGTTTCTGTGTTATTGGCAGCTATAATAAGATCATCCACATATAGAGCTAATAGAGCTGGATTTGCTCTATCTGGCTTATAGTTTTTACTATAGTCAGCATTACTCCTTTTGAAACTCAAAGATTCCAAATAAGAATCTATCTTGCAATTCCAGGCTCTTGGTGATTGTTTGAGACCATATAGTGACTTTTTAAGCTTGCAGACCAAATGGGGTTATCTTGATCACCAAACCTATCAGGCTGGTCCATATACATGTCCTCATCAAGTTCACCATACAAAAATGCAATTTTTACATCCATATGATAAATAAAAACATTTATTTGGCTGTAATAGCCAATATTTATCTGATGGAATTAAACTTGGCTACTGGTGCAAAGGTCTCAGTATAGTCAAGCCCTTTTCTTTGGGAGTATTCTTTGGCCACAAGTCTTGCTTTGTATCTTTCAATAGTACCATCAGCCTTGTATTTTGTCTTGAAGACCCATCTGCATCCAATTGATTTTTGGTTGATTGGTAATTTGACTAAGTCTCAAGTTAGATTTTCCATTAGGGCCTGATACTCCTCAGTCACTGCAGATCTCCAAAACTCTGTCTGAGGGCTATTTAGGGCCTCTTTTACAGTCTGGGGCTCATCAAAATGAACTGAATAGGCATAGGCTAAGTTTTTACCCTCAATGATATAGTAACTTGGGCTATTTCTTATCCAGTTGGATCTCCAGGCATTTGCTACTAAAATGATCACTTCTGGGATATTCCTGGGCACTGATTCTGGCTGAACCATGGTTGTAGAGTCCTCTGGAATGAAAAAATTTTCATTGTTTTGCTCTGATTCAATCCTGACAATTGGTGGACTTGTGATCAGATATTTATCATCAACTGATTTCATGTTTTGTGAAAATTTTGAATTCTCATAAACAACACATCCCTGGACTAGATTAGCTACTTTACTTTGGTATTGTAGAGTCTTTATGCTTTACTCTCATTGCAGTGGCCCAAAAATAAGCATTTTACACTTTCTGGCTCAAATGTGACTGATTTCCCGGTAGTTTCTTGGCATATGCTGTAAACCTAAGTATTCTTAGATGTTCTGCACTTGGTCTGTATCCATACCATGCATTGGTGTTTCATCATTTAAGTTACTTATATTGGCTTCCAAATATGATGGAATATTAGTCAATTTGTATAGGTTCTGATCTCTGATACCCAAAGCAATATGGGCACCATTTTGATCAGTGATCTTGCATCCAGAATTGTCAAAGCTGAAACTGAGTCCTTCTGCAGTGGCCTTGCTTACTGATAGTAGGGTCTTGGCTATTTATAGTACATAGAGTACTTCTTTAAAGGTCCTTTTATGGCCTCCTTCACTGCTTCTTAGGTTTATTGGATAGTTCCTTCTTCCACTGCATCAAGTGTACAATTGTCACCCATGAACACCTTCTTAATTGGAATTTCTTGATATTGGGTAAAAAGTTCTTTTTGGTGTGCATAGTGTTGAGATGCTCCAGAGACAATATACCACATCTGAGAATCCTTGTTGGTGGTCACATTTAGTGCAGATATGAATAGTATATCTGCAGTTGTTGCAGCATTTCATATTCACGCTTCTTTAGCTGATTATCTCTCTTTTTCAAGCACCAGTCTGATGTGTGTCCTTTCCTGTTGCAGTAGTTACAAAACAGGATGCTGTTGCCTTTGTAGGGTCTTAGGTACCTCCTTTGCTGGTTATCATTGCTTATTAGAGCACTTTTTCTTCATTTTTTTGGCCCTAGATTTTCTTAATTCTTCTTCCAGGAGCCTTTGATATATGTAATATAAGGTCAAATCTTCAGTTCTGGACTTTAGGGCTGATACAAGGCCCTGAAACCTGTCTGTCAGGCTAATCAGGATGTTAGCTATCACATCCTCATCAGTAGTTGGTACACCCACAGATTCCATCTCATCTACCAGCAGGGTAATTCTGTTAATTAGATATTTCATGTCTTCACCTGGCAGCATCTTTGTAGTAAAGAATTTTTGTCTCAGATACATTATCTTAGCAGCTGAACATGACTGGTAGGTGTCTTCTAATGCCTTCCAGGCATTCTTTGCCATTTTTGCTCTTGAGCATTGAATTAGCAATTTATCTTTAACATTAAGGCAAATGCAGTTAAAGGCACTTTGTTCTTTCTTCCGGTACTTTAGGGCTTCCTCTCCCTTATTTTGAGGAGGGCATTCATCTCCCATGACAATGTCTGAAAGGCCTCTTTCTTGCAGCAGCATCATCATCTTCACCATCCACGCTTGGTAGTTAGATCCATTCAACTTTTCAGCAGAGGGAAAAATTCCAATAGTTGCAGTAGTAGACATTGCAAAGAGTGACAGCTTGGGGCTGATAACATGTGATAAGAGTCTTGGAGATATTGGAAGTGATTTGGAGGACAAGTAGATTATGTGGTTTTCACTTAGTGATATATTGAATGTAAAAGTAGTATTTATACTCTTTCATGGTCTTGGCATTACAAATACATAGAATAGATTAAGAAAGGTTCCAAGAACATGTATGTAAAGTTTGGGGCGGTTTGGACAAAGTTGAGGATTCTCATGTTCTGGGTACCTGGTATTTTGGTGAAAATATTCCAAGTAAATGCTGACAGGGAATCTGGTCTGTATTCATTAGGGTTCCAGGGTATTGATTTAAGTGACTAAGTTATGTGAATTCTTAGGTGGAATTACAAATTCTTAAAACAGACTCAACACTGTAAGAGAAGAGAAAAAAGACCATGTGGCTATTGTGGCAAGCCTCTCAGCCATGAAGCACGCAGACAGCATAGGAAGTATTACAAGGATCATGGCCAGTGTTTTACCACCCAAGTCATATTTGATTGTTCATTGGTCACTACTGTACCAACATTATCTTGCTGGCCAGTTGATACTTCTATACTGGCACCTGGCCTTCTTTGTCACCTTGTGCAAACTGGGTCAAGTGAGTTTGTGACACCTTTAGGCTCACCTCAGCCTTCTGAATATGGCATGCAGAGTGATAGCTCTGACAAAGAAGGTTCACTGATGGATTTTGAGCCTATCTCCCCTAACAACAGTACCATGTATGAGCCCAGTCAGATCCCTATATGCAATGAGACAACACCTGTTGAAACAAATGCCAAGGATACTTTATGGAGCCAAGTGAGCCCAGTCATCCATCTACTGGTGAATGATGTGATGTTGTGGCTAGAGAAGTGGTGCATTTCTACTAATATCAGTAATGGGGACTTTAAGGATTTATTACAACTTCTTGCTAAGGTCACACCAGGATGGAACTTACCATGTACATGGCTCAAGTGGACAACTGTCATGCAGCTGGCAACATATGATCCAGAGACTGTCCTGATTCCAGCATGTGTTAACAGTTGCATGGCATTCACATCCAAAAGTGCTACCATTGCAACATGTCCAAATTGTCAGGAATCCACCACCATTAAGAGAAAACATTGTTTACACTGCAGATGTATTCTGGCCATACCTTGTCTGAGGGAGCTGATGCGGTCCAACAAATATTGCAAAGCTATACAGTACCGCACTCAGTATCAATCAAGTGCACACATATCCAGTATATTCAGTGGCAAACATTACAAACAGCTAAGAAGCAAGTGCTACTCTGAAGGTATGTATGACCATGCCTTTGCTTTAACACTTGATTGATACTCATTAAACAAGTACTATACCAGCAAATCCTGCTGGCCACTAATTCTCATCAATCTGAATCTGCCACCCATCTTAGAGTATCAGAGCAATAATCTGATGGTAGTCTCACTGGCATCTGGGCCTAAATCACCATCCAACCTGGATAGCTACCTGTATCCCTTGCTGGATGAATTTCATATGATTTCTAGCAGGATAACAGTAAATGGCCATCATGTAAAAGCACGTATTATTATCTGCATTGGAGACACCCCAGCCATCAGCAAGATAGCAGGCATTTCCAGGCACAATGGATGGTATTGCTGTCAAATGTGTGAGATCCAGGGGATTTACTCCATAACTTACACACATTATTATTACCCAAACACCAACACCAAAAACATCATCTTTCCACAGAGAGAATGTACAGAAGTAAGCATGCAATTGCAGCAAAGTTGGCAACCTATAAGCCATTGGCAGGAATATGGAATCAATTGGAAACTGGGGATACTTAAGATAGAGGGTATCTGTTGGAGCAAATGCTTTCTGCTGGGAGCAATGCATTTGCTTTTCAACAATATCCCTATACTGATGACCAAGTTGTACATGGGGCCTTTCAAGCTAAATGAGCCCTTTGAGATACAGGAGAAATCTGAAAGAATTGGCAAGATATTACAGAGTATCCACTACCCTAAGTAGTTCCCACGGGCTCCAATTAATATTCATATGCATATGCAACAATACAAATGCTAAGACTGGATGAGCTGGATATGTATTTATTCAAGTGGTGTTTGGAGGCCATTCCTACCAAGAGTACATTAGAAGCATTGGGAGTCATATGTGGACATTGTAGGAATATTTATCCAGAAGCAGATCACCACTGCTGACTTGATGCATTTTCAGCTGTTATGTAAGGGAATTGTGACGGGATTTGAGCGGCTATACTATAAGCATAAAGCTGAATGTGTAGATCTCTGTTGCTACTGTATCCATTCTCTACTCCATCTTGCATGGTGTAGTGGGGTGAAAATGACACCCACTGACAGATGTGCTCATTCTGATATTTCCTACTTCCCTTTATCTCTACTACACTTATTTTAGTTTTGTCCCATTTGTCTTACCTGATCAGTACTATCCCATAAGCTGGTTGACTATCACACCTGCTTACCTTATTGCATAAGTTACCCCTCACTTTATGAAAGATTACTAGCTGTAAGTGCTTCTATATTAGGCAAGTACCCATGCCAGTTCCCATGACACATGATCAACCCATGTCACCATCCCTTCCATTTCCATACTATATATAATATCCCTATGCTACACAGGTTTCAGAATACTGATTCCTAATTGGTTGGATGTGCTGTGCCACTTAGAACCTTCTGGCACCTACTTAAAACATTTTTAGGTCATTCCAATGTCATTAAGATTTTTATTGATATCTGGAACCTTCTGGAACACCATGATTAGCAATCACTTAGCCAGTAAGAAAAGTATATAAGGGAGACTGTCCCTCAACAATATATCATCATCCCTTATATCAATATACCGGCTTGTTGATTAGTGTGATCACTGCTACCTGCTGCTAACTGAACTTCCAACCCCAGACCACCGGACCCTCCCAGGAAACCATGCCAACAGCCAACTGACCTTGGAGGCACTACTTGTGAGGAATACTCAAAGTAGGTATCTTTTATTATATTTGATTATATCCCAAGCTTGTTCTTATACAGGCAAAGATGCTTTTCTGTCTTTGTAACTATTGACCACAGCTGCATTCTTATCAAGTCCCTGCTGGTGGAGTTTACAGTTGTTTTGACTTTGGAAGCTTTGGTACATTGTCATCTCAATGGATGCTGAGCCCAGCACATACTTTTGTTAAGACGCCAACTAAGTTGGGGATTGTAGCTCAATAGTTTTCCCTTGACAAGCTTGTGGCTTTATTCCCCATCACATTAGATTAGAGACAGAACCCAAGTATTTCTAGTAAGCTTTTGCCAGAGGTTTTTGCCCCCAGTGAGCACCCCACACACAAAACACTTGAGAAGTGTTGGACATATCTCTCCCTTGGACTTATACACCACCACAACAGTGTGGAGAATATTGGGCCTTGCTTCACCTTTTGGGAGTTTCCTATGGAGCAGATGTGTGGGGAGATAGGAAGACAAGTCAAGTCACAGATACTAGTATATCCCAATCTCATCAAAAATATTACCTTCAAGTCTGTCATGGATGTAATGAGTTGGCACACAGAGGACAGACAGGAAGAGTTGGAAAATTCCAAGGACAATGGTCCACATGGAAACACCAATGCCTATGGCATCAAGAACCTAAACAGCCCCAATGCATGGGTAATCAGTTGAGTAGTGCAAAGTTGGGTTGGGTGCAACAAGCAACTAATTTTATCAGGAAAACTCTACCAAGATATGCCAGATTTCTCATGGTCATAGGCTAACTTCTACACCATTCAATATAGAATTCACACAAACAAAAGCCAGAGCACACCTATAAGGGGGACTAGAATCCAGCAGGGAGAGGAATATATTGGTTAAGTACTAAGAAGTTCATTGCGCATGTTCAGGAGGTATTCATAGCAGAAGTGGTAACAGCAAAGCATATGTTTGCAAGATGTATATGTTACCAGCAGTACAAGGTATATGGCAACTTTGCAAGTATCACACTAAAAAGCCGTAATGTTGAGGTGATAGAACTATGTCAATTGCGGCAGGTGTGCGCATTTGAAGAGGTTAGTAAGCAGGAGGCCATAGTTACTTTTGATTTGAACTATATGTGGAATACACAAGGTAGCAGTGGGTAAGCAAATGAAGAAAGGTGATTTTACAGTGGAATATATGAGCTGCACAAGGAGAGGTAGAAAAAGGAAGTACCATTTGGTAAGTTGGTACGGTAGCACTATACAGAACCAGCAGTAGGCCATCATACTGCCAATATACTGCCATCAGAGTCTTGCTGTGAGGCTTTCAAAATACTGTCAAGTTTCTTGCCATATAAGGCAACTAGATGTCCTGGCCAACTGGATCCACCTAAAATAGTTATAGAACATTAAAAGACTGCATCAATACCAAGCAAATATTGTCATAGCACCAATAATGTAATGTCAGGTTGTGTCCCTTGATTTGGTTGTAAAATTAGAAAGACACTGTCAAGATCCCATCATAAGATTGTTGGGAGGGTCACTAATTCCATGCTGCTGGTATTATTACTGTCTCTAAATGGGATCTTGATGGCTGATCCAGATTGGATCCACTTGCAGG
Source organism: Basidiobolus meristosporus CBS 931.73 (assembly GCA_002104905.1). Classification (NCBI taxonomy): domain Eukaryota; kingdom Fungi; phylum Basidiobolomycota; class Basidiobolomycetes; order Basidiobolales; family Basidiobolaceae; genus Basidiobolus; species Basidiobolus meristosporus. Next base: position 15,929 of record MCFE01000206.1, on the reverse strand, counting down.
ACCAAATTACTTTTCATAGGGAATGGTGGAGAATATACCTCAAAACTCTTGATCCACTTCTGCAAAATTAATGGGATAAAGCAAGAGATTACTGTACCATACTCCCCACAGCAAAATAGAGTATTGGAAGGTGTAAACAGATCACTAATTGATACGGCAAGATCTATAATCCATGATCAAAAATTATCCTATTATTTCTGAGCTGAATCAGTTGCCACAGCTGTATACCTTAAAATAGAGCCTGATGACAGAACACTTTGTGGTTCTACTCCATTTATAGCATGGTATGGATACAGATCAAGTACAGAACATCTAAAAATACTTGGGTGTAAAGCATATGTGAAGCAACTGCATGGAAATCAGTCAAAATTTGAGCCAAAAAATGTAAATGCATATTATTGGGCTACTGCAATGAGAGTAGAGCATACAGATTGTACAATACCAAAGCAAAGAATCTAATCAAGTCCAGGGATGTGTTTCCTGATGAAAACTCAAAATTTTCAAAAAAATGACATCAAATGATGACAAATTACTGATCTCAAGTCCACCTATTGTCAGGACTGAATCAGAGCAATACAATGAGAATTTTTTTACTCCAAAGGACTCTGCTACTGTGGTGCACCCTGAAACAGTGCCCAGGGATATTCTAAAGTGATCATTCCAGCATCAAATACCCAGATAACCAATTGGACAAGAAATAGCCCAAGTTACTATATCAATGAGGGTACAAACCTAGCCTATGCCTATTCAGTCCATATTGATGAGCCCCAGACTGTAAAAGTGGCCCTAAATAGCCCTCAGACAAAGCTCTGGAGATCTGCAATGACTGAGGAATATCAGGCCCTAACAGAAAATACAATTTGGGATTTAGTCAAATTACTAATCCACCAAATTCAATTGGTTGCGGATGGGTCTACAAGACAAAATACAAGACTGATGGTACAATTGAAAGAAACAAAGCAAGACTTGTGGCCAAAGGATACTCTCAAACAAAAGGACTTGACTATACCACAACCTTTGCACCAGAAGCCAAGTTTAATCCCATCAGATGAATATTGGCTATTGCAGCCAAATATAAGTTTTTTAGATATCAAATGGATGTAAAAGCCTCATCTTTGAATGGAGAACTTGATGAGGATGTGCATATGGACCAGCTTGATTGGTTTGTTGACCAAGATAACCCCCATTTGATCTGCAAGCTTAAAAATTATCTACATGGTCTCAAAAAATCACATAGAGCCTGAAATTGCCAGATGGATTCTTATTTGGAATCTTTGAATTTCAAAAGGAGTAATGCTGACTATAGTATATACTATAAGCCATATAGCAAGCTATTTCCCCTTTGGTTTGGCTGATTTCCATCAATATGCTGCCAAAAAATAAAGCAAAGCTGTCTGGTACCCAACCAAACACCACTGCTAATGGCAGCAGAAGAACAGTTGGACATCAGCTTGTGTTGAAACTTGGCACAACAAGCAGGGCTACATCCAAAAAAACTATGTTAACAGTGTGCTCACTGAAGGTGATAGTGTGGACTCCTCAGGCTCTCAGTCAAGTAGGCAATTGGCAACCTCTGCAGAGCCACAGGCTGACCGTTATGCTCAGGCAGATGAGAATATAGCAAATGCAGTACCCATAGTTGAAGACCAGCAAGTGGCCATGATAACATCACCACCACCCATATTAACAAGTATGTTGTCAGCCCATACCAAAGCATTAATGAAGCAAATAGGTGTAGTGGTTGATAGGATGGATGCAATGGCCAAGAAAAATTGGGAAATAGTCCAGAAACAGAATGGGCAGATAACTCATGTTAGGCAATCAATATCCCAGGTAGAAACAGCAGTATCTTTGCTGCAAAGAACAAATTCAAGTAGCTGAATGCCACAGCCAAGAATTGAGCCATTTCCCAATGTAAAAGCATAGGAACACTGTACAGTCTTTGAAGCACAATAACAGTGCCCAAAGATAAAGCCCACAGAAAAACGTATCATAGCATTGGAGGGAGACACTGTGGTGTTAATACCATAGCCTGAAAATGAAAATACATTGAAGATCCCTGAAGCTGTTGAGTGCAATAATGAAGAGTGGGCTAATGATCAAGGGGCTGTCAGAAGTCTAGCATGCCATTGCCTTAAGGCCAGCATACCATGGGACCATCAGGAACTCAAGGCCAAGCAGAATGCACTTGACTTGGCCATGAGCATTGTCCCGGTTTTAAACAGGCAAATGGATTTTGGGCCAGCATTGGTATGCTAAGAAAGTATCTTAAGAATAGTAGAAGCTATCAAAGGCTCAAGACAAAGGGTCCCATAAGCAAGCTGACACAGATGCATCATCACAACATTTATCAAGGAAAAATCATAATACCACTCAACAAGAACTCTGTCAAGTAGCAGAGAAGGACCTTGCGTGATAATAGCCAGTGGCTTTTACAGGAGCCCATTACTACTATGGCTGAGAGCTTGAAACATGTGGAAAAGAAACATCAGGTTGCCAGAAGAGTGCTGGCAAGGGACAAGCAGGCCAAAACAGTTGCATCAGGGCAGAATATATCAAGGAGAAAATAAAGTTCACTACAAGAAGCATGCAGACAAAGTAGCAGTGAAAGACCTGGCAGTGATAAAGGAAAAGGTTAAGGGAAAAATGTCCGCCCAAGCCTGAGACAGGAAGGCATGCAAAAGAAACTGCAGTTCTTGCCAATTAACTCTGCATGCCCAGAACAGACTGAATCCCATCATAGCTAGGAAGAATTACCTACAAGAAAACAGCTGTTTTCACAAGAGTTGGAAGCATAGCCTGTTGAGCTACACTCCAGCAAGGGGGATGAGTTTGCAGAAAAAGGCAATTTGTCTAACACAGCCTCCACATCCTTCACTGCTGACAAAGTAAAGGTCCCAGTGACAGACAAGGCTACAATGTCAAGAGCTCAAAAGACTATCACTCTGCCTTCAGTGGAATTTTGGAACATTAATAGGCACACCAAGAGGTTGCAGCACTTCTTCAAGAGTGGTGCTCAAGAAAACACACTTGAATACTGCAAGGATTTATTGCAAAAACTGGCAGATGCCATGCTAGATCTTGCAGTGCTGGCTGAAGACCAGGACATGTGGGAACCAGTGAATGAACAGTGGCATAAAGCCATTGGTACCCACTAAAGCTGTGGAACTGGAGCATTACAGCAGAAACACCTAGTGAGTGGTAGACTTTAATGGAGTCACTTGTTGAGTGAGGGTTAGGCTTAATGTTAGTGTAGGGTATAAGGACTTGTATAGGCCAATACAATTGGCAATGGACATACAGCTGAAGTTTTAACAGAAATAAATCAATATGTACTTGTAAGAGAAATGTATGAGTCAAGAAGTAAGCAATGTGAAAAAGAGGCAATAGCCAATAAATGCACACAAACACAGGAGGTGACAGAGTGTCCAGGATTGTAAAGTGAGCAAATTGGCAGGGAACCAGTCAAAAGCCACTTATACATTGCTGTGATGAAAAAATATGACTAAGTTCTTGTTAAATCTTGGGTGCAATTATTTTTTAAAGGTCTCTGGGTGGTGTCCTGACAGGATCAGTACCTGTTAGTTTTAGGACTTGAAATTTGTACAGTCTCTTGATGGGATCATTACAATAATTTTCCATAGGGCTCTATGTACTAGCAATAGGCAAGACCCTACTATCTGTAAGTAAGGCCAGAGCAGAAGGACTCAGTCTCAGCTTTGACAGTTCTGGATGTAAGATCACTGATCCAAATGGTGCCCATATTGCTTTGGGTACCAGAGATTAGAATCTTTGCAAGTTGACTTATATTCCATCAAATCTGGAAGTTAATATAAGCAACTTTAATGAAGAAACATAAATTCTCAGGCAGAGGAGATTTGGGCACATTAATTTTGATTATTTGCGCAAAAGCTCAAAGATCAGCTAATTTCTGGAGTGAAAATTGATCCCCCAGCTAATTTGGAGCACTGTAAAGCCTGCATATATGGGAAACAAGCCAGACAACCATTCAAGAGCTCTGGGTTAATCAAACTAAGAAAAAATTAGACCTAATTCACTCAGATCTGCATTGACCTATGCAAAATTTATTCTTAGGTGGGATGAAGTATTTATTCACTTTCATTGGTGATTATATAAGATACATGTAGGTCTACCTCATGGAGAGAAAGGAAGAAGTTCTGTCCAAGGTTGGGGAGCTTAAAGCCATGGTGGAAAGAGAATCTGGCAGAAAAATCAAGATAATATGCTCTGATAATGGAGAAGACTACCTCAAAACTCTTCATTCACTTTTGCAAAATTCACGGGATAAAGCAAGAGACCACTGTACCATACTCCCCACAGCAAAATGGAGTACCAGAATGTGCAAACAGATCAATCATTGATATGGCAAGATCTATGATCCATTATCAAAAGCTATCCTATGACTTTTGGGCAGAATCAGATGCCACAGCTGTATACCTTAAAAAAGAAGTTTTAGCAGAATACATTGTGATTCAACTTCATTTGAAGCATGTTATAGATGCAGACCAAATGCCAAACATCTAAGAATACATGGGTGTGCAGCATGTGCCAAGAAACTACATGGAAATCAGTAAAAACTTGACCCAAGAAGTGTAAAATGCACATTCTTGGGCTACTGCAATGAGAGTAAAGCATACAGACTCTACAATACCAAAGCAAAGAAGCTAATCAAGTCTAGGGATGAGTTGTTTGATGAGAATTCAAAATTTTCAAAACAATGAAATCAGTTGATGATAAATATCTGATCATAAGTCCACCAATAGTCAAGATTGAATCAGAGCAAAATAGTGAGACTTTTTGAGCACCAGAGGACTCTACAACCATGATTCAGCATGAATCAGTGCCCTGGAATATCCCAGAAGTAATTAATCCAGTATCAGTGTCTGTATATCAAACAGGGCCAGAAATAGCCTAAATGCTAGATCAATTCCAACTCTTGTAAAAACAGGCGGTTTCTTGTTGGTAATCTTCTTGGCTATGAATGGATTCAGTCTGTTCTAGGCTTACAGTTTTGATTGGAAAAACTGCAGTGTTTTTCTTATGCTTTCTGTTATGCATCAACATTTAAAACTTGGCCAATTTCACTCCATTAGAAATTATAGTACCCTAACTGATTTTCCCTAACCCAAATATAGCTAATTCCAATAATGGTTTATTTTATCACTTCCTTGAATCTACTTTTAGCTGTCACACCTGATCAATTCTCATGTGGTTGTTACATCCTCATCTGATCTGCTAAGCCTTTCCAAGTGATTAGTCATCTGATATGTATCCAACCACTTAGTAGTTACCAAGACATCAGTTGATTGATTGTGCAATATCTCATTTATCTTATGCACCTATGAACACCCCAACAGATTTCAATTACTCCAGTCTCATGGTGAGTACTAATTCAACTTGATCAAAAAAGTATACATAAAGTTTACTGAACCTTTTGGTTTAGTGTATGTCTCAACAAAATTAAGAATTCAACAATTCTGTTCCAGTTTCCACCCAAGCCTAGCATATCTGGCATTCCCAAGAACACCAAGCTTAGCCTGTTTAGCAAACCAACTCTGTTGCCTTTATAGCCCAACTCAACTATATACAAAACCAATATTAGACCAGAACTTCTCTGCTAATATCTCTGTCACCCATGAAAATTCTAAGATTCTGCACTTAGCTGTGACTTAGGTTCAGTTAACTCATTCAAGAATTTTATTACACTTCTCTCTTGGATAAAACACTTGCCTGTCTCTGGTCTAGTTAAACTTTTCCCTTTGACTTTTCCCCTATCACTGCCAGGTCTATCAATGTTACTTTGTCTGAGTGCTTCTTGTAGTGAACTACATTTTCTCCTTAATAAATGCTGCTCTGATGCATCTGTGTGGCCTGCTTGTCCCTTGCTGGCACTCTGCAGGGAACCTGACGCTTCTGTCCTGCTTGCTTTGAGCTCTCAGCCCATGCTGCAACAGGCTCCTGAGGTGACAACTTGTTATTATCACTGCCATGTTCTTCACTGCCACTCTGATCAAGTGCTTCTAGAGCAGAACTATGCATTTTCATTGGTAAACAATGTGCTGGTGGATCTACATCTGCCTGCATTTCCCTTATTGGCACTCTTCTAGCTACCTAATGCCTCATTGACACTTCTTTCAAGCTTTTGTCCCTACTTGTAAAGGGCTCTTTAGGAAGCCACTGGTTTTAGCCATTGCACTGTTGTTCATCTGCCTCTGATAGTTTCTGCTATTCTGGAGATACTGTCTTGGCATGCCAATGCTGGCCCAAAATCTGTTGGCTCATTTGAATCCAGGATAATGCTTTTGGAGCAAGTCAAGTACATTCTGCTTCCCTATGAAAAATTATTGAGATGATCCCATCAAATGGCTGTCATAAAGTTAATGTCCCATGACTGAGAGGTACTGATCTTCTCAGGACTCCGTACAGAGACCGTTGAAAAATAATTGCACCCCAGGTTTCACAAAAAACTTTGTCAAAATTTTTCATCACAACAATGTATAAGTGGCTTTTGATTAGTTCCCTGCCAATTTGCTCACTTTTGGATCCCAGACACTCTATTGCCTCCTACATTTGTGTGAATTGATTGGCTATTGTCTCTTTTTCACACTCCTTACTTCCTGACTCAACTGTTTCTCTTACTTTTCATGCGTACAAATTGATTTATTTCCGTTGAGACTTCAGTTGCACTTCAATTGCCAGTTGTATTGACCTATACAAGTCTCTATACCCTACACTAACATTAAGCCAAACCCCACACTCAACAAGTAACTCCATTAAAATCCACCACTCAATAAGTATTTCTGCTGTAACGCTCTGGTTCCACAACTTTGGTGGGAACCCATTGGCTTTATGCCACTGTTCATTCACTGGTTCCCACACGTCATGGTCTTCAGCTGGCACTGCAAGGTCTAGCTCCTCATCTGCTAGTCTTTGCAATAAATCCTTGCAATATTCCAGTGCATTTTCTTGAGCACTGCTCTTGAAGAAGTGCAGCAACCTCTTGGTATGCCTATTAATGTTCCAAAACTCCACTGAAGGTCAACTCTGTCAACAATGGAGGCTGTGGTAGACAAATTGCCTTTTTCAGCAAACTCATCAACCTTGCTGGAGTGTAGCTCAACTGGCTGCACTTCCAACTCTTGTGACAACAGCTGTTTTCTTGTTGGTAATTCTTTTTGGCTATGATGGGATTCCATTTGTGCCTGGCTTGCCGTCTGTTCTGGGCATGCAGAGTTAATTGGCAAGAACTGCAGTTTCTTTTGCATGCCTCCCTGTCTCAGGCTTGGGGAGACATTTTTCCCTTTACATTCTCCTTTATCACTGCCAGTTCTTCCACTGGTACTTTGTCTGGTTGCTTCTTGTGAAGAACTATGTTTTCTCCTGGAAAAATTCTGCTCCAGTGCATCTGTTTTGGCCTGCTTATCCCTTGCTTTCTTAGCATACCAATGCTGGCCCATAATACATATTATTCCCTCATCCTGTTTCTGGACTATGTAATGATTTCTCTGGGCTATTGCATCTATCCCATCAGCCACTGCACCTAATTGCTTCATTAATACTTTGGTATGAGCTGACAACATATGTGCTAATATGGGTGGAGGTGATGTTATCATGGCCATCTGCTAATCTTCAACTGAGGGTACTGCATTTGCTACATTCTGATCTGCCTGAGCATAACAGTCAGCTTGTGGCTCCGCAGAGGTTCTCAATTGCCTACTTGACAGAGAGCCTGAGGAGTCTGTATTGTTACCTTCAAGGGGCACACTGTCCACAGTGCCTATTTTGGATGTAGCCCTGCTTGTTGCACTGAATGGCAAAGCTAGCTGTTGTCCAACCATTTTTCTGTGGCTGTCATTGGTGGAGCTTGGTTGAGAACCAGATGACTTTGCTTTATTTTTTGGCAGCAAATATATGGAAGTGAGTCAAACCAAAGGTGAAATAGTGTTACATATATGTGTGTATGTGGTGCCACAACTTTATTCATAATGCTTACTATGGCAGGTCATCATTGAATATTACATTCATGTAGGTGCAATGTCTCAAATACAAGACTGTCTTAAGTTCACATGAGTATTGACCAAAAAGTGATATAATAGCGTTACGTTGTTGAAGGTCAAACTGTTTGCCCCATGGACAAGACTACTTTGACTCAACGCCATAAGAGAAGAGAAAAAGGACCATGTGGCTATTGTGGCAAGCCTCTCAGCCATGAAGCACGCAGACAGCATAGGAAGTATTACAAGGATCACAGCCGGTGTTTTGCCACCCAAGTCATATTTGACCATTCATTGGTCACTACTGTACCAACATTATCTCGCCGGCCAATTGATACTTCTATATTGGTGCCTGGCCATCTTTGTCACCTTGTGCAAACTGAGCCAGGTGAGTTTGTGATGCCTTTAGGCTCACCTCAGCCTTCTGAATATGGCATGCAGAGTGATAGCCCTGACAAAGAAGGTTCACTGATGGATTTTGAGCCTATCTCCCCTAACAACAGTACCACATATGAGCCCAGTCAAATCCCTTTATGCAATGAGACAACACCTGTTGAGACAAATGTCAAGGATACTTAATGGAGCCAAGTGAGCCCAGTAATCCATCTACTGGTGAATGATGTGATGTTGTGGCTAGAGAAGTGGCTCATTTCTACTAATATCAGTAATGGGGGCTTTAAGGATTTATTACAACTTCTTGCTAAGATCACACCAGGATGGAACTTACCATCTACATGGCTCAAGTGGACAACTGTCATGCAGCTGGCAACATATGATCCAGCAACTGTCCTGATTCCAGCATGTGTTAACAGTTGCATGGGATTCACATCCAAAAATGCTACCATTGCAACGTGTCCAAATTGTCAGAAATCTACCACCATTGAGGGAAAACATTGTTCACACTCCGGATATATTCCAGTCATATCCGATCTGAAGAAGCTGATGCAGTCCGACAAATATTGCAAAGCTATACAGTACCGCACTCAGTATCAATTAAGCACAAACATATCCGATATATTTGATGGCAGACATTACAAACAGCTAAGATGCAAGGGCTACTTTGAAGGTATGTATGACCATGCCCTTGCCTTGGCACTTGATGGATTCTCAATCAACAAGTACTCTACCAGCCAATCCTGCTGGCTACTCATTTTCATCAACCTGAGTCTGCCACCTATCTTACAGTATCAGAGCAATAATCTGAGGGTAGACTCACTAGTATCTGGGCCTATATCACAGTCAAGCCTAGAAAGCTAGCTTTAACCATTACTGGATAAATTTTTATGCTTACCAGCAGGATAACATTAAATGGCTGTCTTGTAAGAGCGCATATTATTATCTGCATTGGAGATACCCCAGCCATTAGCAAGATAGCAGGTTTTTATGTATGTATGACCATGCCTTTGCTTTGGCACTTGATTGATACTCATTAAACAATTACTCTACCAGCAAATCCTGCTGGCCACTGATTCTCATTGATCTGAATCTGCTGCCCATCTTACAGTATCGGAGCAATAATCTGATGGTAGTCACACTGGTATCTGGGCCTAAATCATTGTCCAACCTGGATAGCTATCTCTATCCATTGCTGAATGAATTTTGTATGCTTTCCAGTGGGATAATGGTAGATGGCAGTCATGTAAAAGTGCATATTATTATCTGCATTGGAGATACCCCAGCCATTGGCAAGATAGCAGGTTTTTCCGGGCACAATGGATGGTATTGCTGTCAAATGTGTGAGATCCAGGGGATTTACCCCATAACACACACACATTATTATTACCCAAACACCAACACTAAGAACATCATCTTTCCACAGAGAGAACATACAGAAGTAAGCATGCAATTGCAGCAAAGTTGGCAACCTATAAGCCATTGGCAGGAATATGGAATCAATTGGAAACCGGAAATACTTAAGATAGAGGGAATCTGTTGGAGCAAAAGCTTTCCACTGGGAGCAATGCATTTGCTTTTCAACAATATCCCTATACTGATGACCAAGTTGTACATGGGGCATTCCCAGCTAAATTAGCCCTTTGAGATACCGGAGAAATTTGAAAAAATTTGGCAAGATATTACAGAGTATCTGCTACCCTAAGTACTTCACACAGGCTCCAATCAATACTCATACGCATATGCAACAATACAAATGCAAAGACTGGATGAGCTGGATATGTATTTATTCAAGTGGTGTTCTGAAGCCATTCCTACCAAGAGTACATTGGGAGCATTGGGAGTCATATGTAGACATTGTAGGAATTTTTATCTAGAAGCGGATCACCAATGCCAACTTGATGTTGAAATATTGGGCTATTTGGTATAATTCAGCAGCTAAAAATTTACTTAACAATTCTAGGCTAGTCCTAGTCACTGTAGGACTCATTTACTGCCTTAACTTTGCCACTTTCTCCAGATATATGATCTTATGATTATTCCCCTATAGTCAGGATCTAATTAGCACTATTACCAAACATTATGTACTAACCCTGAAACTGTTACAGAATGCTCCTAAATATTGTGAAACCCTCCCTACTTAGTGTTGCAGCTGTATTACTTCTACAAAGGTATAAATACTGAGCTTCTTTATCAACAAACAACAGTTCAACTATTATCACTATTTCTTGATAAGTTCCTTATATCCAAATTGCTTCTTAAATTGCAACACTTGATGCATCTACAGCTGTTGTGTGAGGAGTTTGTGATGGGATTTGAGCAGCTATACTACAAACATAAAGCTGAACGTGTAGATCTCTGCTGCTACTGTATCCATTCTCTATTCCATCTTGCACAGTGTGTGGAGAATATTGGGCCTTGCTTCACCTTTTGGGAGTTTCCTATGGAGCAGATGTGTGGGGAGATAGGAATACAAGTCAAGTTGCAGGTACTACCATATCCAAATCTCATCAAGAATATTACCTTCAAGTCTGTCATGGATATGATGAGTTGGCACATGGAGGATAGCCAAAAAAGAGTTGGAAAATACTGAGGACAAATGTGCACATGGAGACTCCTATGTCTTTGGCATTAAGAAGCTAAGCAGCCCCAATGTGTGGGTAATCAGTTAAGTAATGCAAAGTTGGGTTGGGTGCAACAAGCAACTAATTTTTATCAGGAAAACTCCTCCAAGATATGCCAGATTTCTTGTGGTCACAAGCCAACTTCTACACCAGTCAATATGGAGCTCACACAAACAAAAGCCAGAGCGTACCTATAAGGGGGACAAGAATCCAGCAGGGAGAAGGAATATATTGGCTAAATACCAAGAAGTTCTTTGTCAATATTCAGGAGGTATTCATGGCAGAAGTGGCAACAACCAAGCATATGTTTGCAAGATGTATATGCTACCAGCAGTACAAGATATATGGCAACTTTGCAAGTATCAAACTAAAAAGCCATAAAGCTGAGGTGAGAGAAGTATGTCAATTGCGGCTGGTGTGCGTGTTTGCAGAGGTTATTAAGCAGGAGGCCATAGTTTTTCTGATTCAAACTGTATGTGGAATACCCAAGGTAGTAGTGGGTAAGCAAATGAAGAAAGGTGATTTTACAGTGAAATATATGAATTGCACAAGGGGAAGTAGAAAAAGGAATTACCATTTAGTAAATTGGTACGGTAGCATTATATAGAACCAGCAGCAGGCAATCATACTGCTAAGAAAAAGCCATCAGAGTCTTGCTCTGAGGCCATCAAAATACCGTCAAGTTTCTTGCCATATACGGCAATTGGAAGTCCTGGCCAGCTGGATCCACTCAAAATAGTAATAGATTGCTGAAAGACTGCAACAATACCATGCAAATATTGTCACAGCACCAATCAAAATTTGTCAAGTTTTATCCCTTTATTTGGCTGTAAAATTTGCAAAACACCATCATGATCTTGTTATAAGATCATCAAGAGGGTCACTAATTCTAAGCTGCTGTTATTATGACAGTCTCTGAATGGGATCTTGACGGATGATCCAGATTGGATCCACCCATGGGACCAAATTATTTTCATAGGGCTTAGCCTTGAGTTCCTGATGGTCCCATGTTGGCAGGCTGGACTTCCAACAGCCTCTTAAATATTAGCCCACTATGCATTATTGCACTCAACAGCTTCACTGCTCTTCAGTGTCTGTCAATTTTAGGCTTTGGTATAAACACTACATTTTCTCCCTCCCATTGTGTGGGCTTTATCTTTGGGCATGGTTGTTGTGCTTCAAAGACTGTACAGTGTTTCTCTGCTTTTACATTGAGAAATGGCTCAATTCTTGGCTGCAACATTGAGCTATTTGAGTTTCTTCTTTCCACCAATGATACTGCTTTCTCTACTTGGGATATTGATTGCTCTCCAACTTTTATCCACTCATCCTGTTTCTGGTCTATTTCCTGATTTCTCTTGGTCATTGCATCTATCCTATCAGCCACTGCACCTAATTGCCTCATTAATGCTGTTGTATGAGCTGACAACATATATGCTAATACAGGTGGTGGTGATGTTATGATGGCCACTTACTGGCCTTCAAATGAAGGTACTGAGTTTGCTACATTCTCATCTGCCTCTGCAATATGGTCAGCTTGTGGCTCTGCAGTGATTCCCAGTTGTCAAGCTGACTGAGATCCTGAGGAGTCTGAATTATTCACTTCAGTGGGCACACTGTCCACAGGGCTTTTTTTGTTGTAGCCAAGCTTGTTGCACTTGGTGTAAAAGCAAGCTGTTGTTCAGCTGTACTTCTGCTGCTGTCAGTGGTGGGGCTTAGTGGCAACCTAACTACTTTGCTTTATTTTTTGGCAGTATATATATGCAAGTCAAACCAATGGGGTAATGGTGCTAAATATACATGTGTTTGCAGTATTACAACCTTATTTGTAATGCCTACTATGGCAGGTCAGCATTGAAATTACATTCATGTAGGTGCAATGTCTCATATACAAGACTGTCTTAAACCCACATGAGTATTGACAAAAAATTAATAGAATAGCGTTACATTGTCAAGTTTCAAACTGCTTACCCCATGAACAAGACTACTTTGATTCAACACTGTAGGAGATGAAAAAAGAGGCCATATAGCTATTGTAGCAAGCCTCTCAGTCATGAAGCAGGCAGACAGCATAGGAAGTATTACAAGGATCACAGCCAATGTTCTGCCACACAAGTTATATTTGACAATTCACCAGTCACTACTATACCAACAATATCTTGCCAGCCACCTAATACTTCTATAGCTATATCTGGCCTTACTTGTTACCTTGCGCAAGCTGAGTCAGGAGAGGTTGTGACATCTTTGGGCTCACCCAGTCTTCTAAATACAGCATGCAGAGTGCCAGCTCTGAAGAAGCATGCTCACTGATGGAGTGTGAGCCTATCTTTCCTAACAAGAGTACCCTGTATGAGCCTGGCAAAGTCCCACTATGCAATGAGACAACACCCATAGAAAAAGATGCCATGAACACTTCATGAAATTATGTGAGCCAAGTAATCCATCTACTGGTAAATGATGTGATGTTGCAGCTAGAGAAGTGGTTCATCTCCACTAATATCAGTAATGAGGGCTTTGAGACTTTACTACCACTTGCCAAAATCATCCCTGGATGCAACTTACCATGTACATGGTCCAATGGAAAACCATTAGGTGGCTGGCAATATATAACCCAGTGACAATCCTAATACCAGCATTTGTCAACAGTTGTATGCCATTCACATCATAAAATGTCACCATTGCAAGGTGTCCAACTTGTCAGGAATCCACTACCATTGGAGGACAACATTGCTCACAGTTGGGATATAATCTGGTGATACCCTGCCTAAAGAAGCTTATGCAGTTCAACAAATATTATGAAGCCATAATGTACTGCACTCAGTGTCAATCAAGTGCCAACATATCAGATATATTTGAGGCAAAGATTACAAACAGCTAAGAAGCAAGGGCTACTCTGAAGGTATGAATGACCATGCCCTTGCCTTGGCACTTGATGGATTCTTATTAAACAAGTACTCTACCAGCAAATCCTGCTGGCCATTAATTCTCATCAACCTGAATCTGCTGCCTATCTTGCTATATTGGAGCCAAAATCTGATGGCAGTCTCACTGGTATCTGGGTCTAAATCCCTGTCCAACCTGGATACCTACCTGTATTAATTGCTGGATGAGTTTGGTATGCTTCCTAGCGGTATAACAGGAAATGGCTGTCATGGAAAAACACATTTAATTATCTGTATTGGAGATACACCAGCCATGAGCAAGATAGCCAGCTTTTCTGGGCACAATGTACAGCATTGCTGTCAGCTCTGTGAGATCCAGGGGACTTAGAATCCAGCAAGGAGAAGTAATTATTGGCTAAATACCAAGAAGTTCTTTGCAGATATTCAGGAGGTATTCATGGCAGAAGTGGCAACAACCAAGCATATGTTTGCAAGATGTATATGTTACCAGCAATACAAGGTATATAGTAATTTTGCAGGTATTACCTATGAAAAATAAATTCATCCTGTGGGTGCATCCAATCCAGATCAGTGGTCACAATCTGGTTCAGAGACCATTATAATACCAGCAGCTTTGAATTAGTGACCCTCTCAACAATCTTACAACAGGATCATAATGGTGTTTTTCTAATTTTACTGCCAAAAAAGCAATAAACTAGATGGGATTTTATTGGTGCTGTGATAAATACTGCATGGCATTGTTGCAGTCATATTGTGCTCTACAACTATTTTAAAAGGATCCAACTGGCCAGGATAACCAATTGCCTTATATGGCAAAAATCTTGATGTATCTTGATGGCCTCACAGCAAGATTCTGATGGCATTATAACAGCAGTATGGCAGCCTTGAGCTAGTTCTGTGTAATACTACCATATCAATTTACCTTATGGTAATCCTTTTGCTACTTCCCCTTGTGCAGTTCATAAGTTGCACTATAGAAGCACCTCTCTTTATTTACTTATCCACTACTTCCTTTGGTATTTCACATATTGTTTAAATCAAATAAAACTATGGCCTCCTGCATACAAACCTTTAGAAATGCACACACCTGCTGCAATTGACATACTTCTTTCACCTCAGCTTTACGGCTTTTTAGTGTGATACTTGCAAAGTTGCAACATACATTGTACTGCTGGTAACATATATATCTTGCAAACATACGTTTAGTTGTTGCCACTTCTGCCATGAATACCTCCTGAATATCTGCAAAGAACTTCTTGGTATTTAGCCAATTATTACTTCTCCCTGCTGGATTCTAGTCCCCCTTATTGGTGTGCTGGCACTAGTTTGCAAGAATTCTGTATTGAATGGTGTAAAAGATGGCTTGTGACTATGATCAATTTGGCAAACCTTGGTAGAGTTTTCCTGATAAAAATTAGCTGCTTGTTGCACTAAACCCAATTTTGCATTACTTAACTGATTACCCATGCATAGGGGCTGCTAAGCTTCTTATTGCCATAGGCATTTGTGTCTCCATGTGGACTGCTGTACTTGGTATTTTCCAACTCTTCCTGGCTGTCCTCTGTGGGCCAACTCATCACATCCATGAGAAAATTGTAGGTGATTTTTGTGATGAGATTTGTATATAGTAGTACCTGCAACTTGACTTGTCTTCCTTCCTCCCCAAACATCTGCTCCATAGGAAACTACAAAAAGGTTAAGCCAGGCCCATTATTCTCCACACACCATGCAAGATGGAATAGAGAATGAATACAGTGGCAGCAGAGATCTTTGTGTTCAGCTTTATGTTTGCAGTACAGCCACTCAAATCCTGTGACATACTCCTTGCACAACAGCTGTATATGAGTCAAGCTGGCATTGGTAATACTATTCTGAGTAAATATTGCCACAATGTCCACATGTGACCCCCAATGCTTCCAATGTACTCTTGGAGGGAATGGCTTCAGAACGCCATTTGAATAAATACATATCTGGTTCATCTAGTCTTTGTATTT